>LPNX010600058.1:526563-563527 GCA_001517045.1 Pseudotsuga menziesii
ATGATAGATAATTGCATTTCATATTAAATGTTGGGTGGAACGTTGCAGCGACGTAGCTGGTTGCGGATCGAGTTCATCATAAGATAAGTGATTTTATCCATTTTACTTCTACAACTGCAATGTCTGTTAATGAATATGAAATGAACATGTTGAATGAATGCTGGCTTAAATGTATGATGTTTTCGCTGTGTATGATAGATGATTGCATCTGTGCATGATAAATGTTCATGTGTGTATGTTTAAGCATTCTGTTTATGAATTTTTAAGCCTGTACATGTTCATGGGGCACTCAGCCCGGATGGTTTAAGCCATGGAGATCGCGTCCTCTTTGCCGGTCGGAGGCATGGGGACATGACAATGTCACTACTGACTTTCATGTTGGTCTGGGAACAACTTCCCACACATCATTCTTCATGATTGAACTGTACTCTTCAATCATGGCATCAACCCATACCTGTTTACTTGTTGCTTCTTCGCATGATGAAGGTTCTGTACTGTCAAGTTAACTCATAAGACTGGAGTACTTATGTGGTCTTATGTTTTCTCTGAAAGTCCCAGGAGGAGCTTTATGCTTCTCGCCTTCTTGTACCATTTCTTGGTACCAAGACGGTCTCCTTTTGGAAGGAGGAACTTCAAGTAGTTCTTCTAATGGACTTTCAATGTCCTCTGGAACATCTTGAATTTGATCCTCAAATTCCTCTTTCTCCCTCTGAATTTTTGAACCTCGAAACTCAAGTGGAGGTACTTCATCTTCCTTTGAAAGCTCTTGTGCTTGACAAATAACAGCTTTCTCATGGAAGACCACATCTCTGCTGACTATCTTCTGTAAGCCTGGAAGAGCTGTGTTGTGAAGGTGTCCAAACCTTCTACGCCATAGCTCACATGGATCAACTGCATGAGTGGAATCCTCGGAAGCCCTGTAAAGGCCTCCCTCTTGAACCCCAATCTGTATTGCTAAACTTAGGTCTTCATCCTTTGCCCATAGAAGGACTTTCTTCTCCATGAAGAGGACTCAGTAGCCCTTGTCCTCTAAGCCAGCAACAGATAGAAGATTCTTCTTCAAACCAAGAACATATAAGACATCATCAATATGAAGAACCGTAGCTGGGTCAAGTTGAAGTGAAGTTGAGCCAACTCCTTCAATCTTGTAGGTGGAGTCATCTCCAAGTTCCACCTATGTGTTGAACTTCTTCTTTCTGTAACTGGTGAGAGCTTCACAGTTACCTATCATGTGCCTAGAGGCACCACTATCTACCAACCAAGAGGCAGCACTATCTATGATGGAACCAATGAGCAGAAACCAGGGAGTACTCTCTTTTAGGTTCTTCTTCTTTGTTAGCCTTGGTTTTGTTCTTCGTCTTCAGTTCTTCTTCTTCTTCTTCAGCTTTTGCAGCAGAGGCATGAAACTTCCTTTTGGTTCTCTTCTTGGTTTGCCTGCAATCCTTAGCAAAATGTCCAAACATGTGGCAATTATAGCATTCCACTTTTGACATGTCAGAGAACTTACCTTGAGGTTTCTTTGCCTTCTTTTGCTAAGGGAAGGGTTTCTTGAATTTCTTTGTCTTTGCTGCAAGTGCAAGGTCACCTTCCTTGGTTACCTTGCCTGAGGTCCTTCTCTCTTCTTCTATGCAATCATGCCACAATCTTTCGAAAGTTGGTTGATTCTCTCATCCACTGACAGATGCCATGAAGGTTTCCCAAGAGCTTGGGAGACCATCAACCATAGTTTGCACAAGGTCATCATCATCAACAAAAATACCAATAGCAATAAGTTGATCTCTTACCTGTGCAATCTTCGTGAAGAAGGAATCAACTCCGTCCTCCTTGTTCAGCTTCAAAGTTCATAGACTCTTCTTCAAGACTCTCTTCTGACTGGGAGCCTTCTTCTCATACAAGTTGGACAAGGTGTGAAAGCATTCTTTGGCAGTATTTAGAGCTGTGATGTTGGGCATCACTGTTTCTTTCACATAATCATAGATGATTCTTCTAGTATTACCCTGCTTCCTCTTGTAAGCAAGTCTGCCAGCATTAGATGTTGGCTCTTCACTGACATTAAACACAGTGTCATCCAAGTCATTTTCTTCAAGAATGGTTGTTAACCTAGTCTTCCAAGAGTTGTAGTTGGTTGAAACTTGTAGCTTCTCTTCCAGTCTAAAGATGTTGACAGTCATCTCTGCCACTTAGTCAAATGTTAAGTTTGCAAAACTTATCCCAAGGTCTAGGAAGACAACAGCAATGTCCCTTTACTGTGTCTTCACATGCTAAGCTCTGATACCATGTTGAATTTTAGCAATAGCATGAATACTTAAAAAATTTGCAAACTAACTGATAACAAATGACAAGTGTAGTAAAAACAACATTAACACATCAACACATTGAACACAGGATTTTCCATTGGGGAAACCTTTAAAGGAAAAAAACCCCAAAAGCATTCGTAGTTCATCTTTGAAAATGAGATGACTGAGTTTTCTTCGATGTAAGAATTCTAAGATAAACATTTTGTCAATAATTCTTCCAGGACAAAATATCAAACCCTAATGGATTTGTTCAATCGATCCATAAATAAATTTTTCCACAAAAAACACAAAAAGATAAATTTCCAGAAAATTATAATTTAGGACTTTCTGCCCTAGCTGCCCGTGAATCTCAAGCCTGTTGCCTAAACTCTGTTTACCTGCACGATCTGCCTGGAAGGAAAAATCTGCTGCCCAAGATAGTTTGACAGCTTCCCGTGACTGCCCGGATCCTTCCAGATCTGCTCGAAGTTGCTGCTGCCTTGCCCAGGCTTCTGCTGAGCCTCTGATCCTCCCAGTCCTTTTGCTGGGTCTACCCAAACTAACCAGGTCAGCTGTAACACTTCTCAGAGGACCTGCTAAGTGCCCGGTGGCCTGCCCGGTCTTCTCTGCTCTGTACCCAGAGGCTTGTTTGTGGCCTCTGTTATGTGCCTGGAGGCATGTGAGCTACCCGGAGGGCTTGTTGTGTACACAACAGCCCTTATGGCCTGTCTGTTGATGACCCGAAGCTCTGCTACAGCAGCCCGAGAGTCTGCAATGACAGCCCGAGGGTCTGTAGTGGCAGCCCGAGGGTCTGCCACACCCTTAAACCCCTCACAGGATCTCTGTAGGTGACCCGAGGATGAGGAGGGTCTGTCCATGAGAGAAAGAGGGCAACCCGTGAGGTAGAGGAGGGATGCCCAGATCTGAAGATGGCTACCTTGTGGAGAAAGGAAGATGCCCTGTGAAGTTTTCAGCCTGCCCGTAAGTCTGTGGAGAAACTGCCCGGAAGACAATGAGAGCTGCCCGAGAACCATCCTGTGAAGATGAGCAAGAAGTGTTTCTGCTGATAGGTTTAGGGTAAAACCATAAGACTTTAAAATGTTGCAAAAGATGTTGAAACCCTAGGCTAGGGTTTGATCAAAATTGTGAATGCCCTAGCTAGACTCATCCATGCTAGGGCATCACATCAATCTTCCCTTTCTTCAAAAATAACCTATGAAAACTTTTGTCGGAGCAGCTTCACCTATGAGAGCAAGCGTGTGATAATGAAATGGATTGATCTTCTTTTATATCCTTTGAGTCACCATAAGTGGGCCAATATTAGAAAGAACAAAATAATATTATTTTATTATTTTCTAATTTTCACTTTTACCTTTAGCCTTCCTGTGGTCCAAAAGCCCTTTATGTATTTTTGACTTTTACCTGTAGTTCAAAAGTCCTTTATGTATTTTTTACTTTTACCTGTGGTCTTGAAGTCTTTATGTATTTTTTACTTTTACTTGTGGCTTCTTCAAGTGCCCCTGTGGTCGTCACATGTGGTCAAGGCGGTCTTTTATCACCACTCAAAGTACATCATCATAAACAGAGAGAATTACTAATGCTTTTATCTCACACTCTGTGTGACACCAAGATCGGGTACTAGGGTGTCTTAACCAAGGGTAGCTAAGCCTTGGAGAAGATCGCAAAGCCCATTGTTCAAGGGTCAGAGTGTCACACATTCCTAGACCCGGTCTAGGGCTTATAGTGCCTTCCTCGTAACAGACCAGGTGCCTCAACCATAGGCTGCATAATTTGACACTAGGTCAAATACTTGGTAACAGACCAAGCGCCTCCATTCTCCAAGAGAATGGCCCTCGGCCCTAGGATGAGTCCTGGTAACTGCCCAGGTGCCTCCATTCAAAAGAATGGCTACTCATAATTAAGCCGAATCTACCAGTACTAGATTGGTCCACATCGTGTTCTCGGATCAGATGTCTACCATTCAACAGAATGGTCACACAACACAAGGTTGAGTCCCCCCAGAGCTAGACTGGGTCCATATCGTGGTCCTTGACCAAATATCATCATTCAACAGAATGATCACTCAACTCTATGTTGAGTCCCCCCTATGTTGGACCGGGTCCACATCCTGGTCTCGAACTAGATGTCTACCATTCAACCGAATGGTCACTCAACTCAAGGTTGAGGCCCCCCTAGTGCTGGACTGGGTCCACACCCTGGTTCTGGACCAGGTGTCTCCATTCTCCTAAGAGAATGACTCTCGATGTTGCTCAGAAAACTCAACAGTTTTAAGACCTGAGGGGAAGTTAGTTGTGACTTCCAAGTGGCTTTACAAGATAAAGCATGATGCAGATGGCAGTATTGAGAAGTTCAAAGCTTGTTTTGTTGCATGTGGGTTCTCACAGGTAGAGGGAGTTGACTATGATGAGACCTTTGTGCTAGTGGCCAGATTTTCTTCGATCAAAGCAGTGATCTCCGTCGTGGTAGAGATGGGTTGGAAGATCTATCAGATGGATGTGAAGACCGCTTTTCTCAACGGTCTTCTACAGGAAGAGGTGTATCTGGAGCACCCACAGGGCTTTGAGGTGTATGAGAGAGATTCTCAAGAGATTCTCATGTTTGCAGGCTGAAAAAGGCCTTGTATGGTCTGAAGCAAGCCCCTCGGGCTTGGTATTCCGAAATCGATTCCTACTTGCTTTCAATTGGGTTTCAGAAGAGTGAAGAGAATCCCGACCTATACTACATTGTGTTTGGTGGTGTTCCACTTATTCTTCTGCTATATGTTGATGACTTGTTCATTGCTGGGGGAGAGCACCTGAGTGATGCTTGCAAGAAGGATCTTGCTTCAGAGTTCGAGATGACTGACCTTGGGCTAATGCACTATTATTTGGGGATGGAGGTTTGGCAGGAGGATGGACATGTTTTCCTCGGGCAAGGAAAATATGCTGTAGATGTTCTAAAAAGATTTCAGATGACTAATTGCAGACCTATGTCTACACCCATGATCACCAATTGGACGAAGCTTCATGCTTCTGAGGCAGAGTTGGTGGACCCTACTCTATATCGTCAGCTTATTGGTTCGTTGATGTATCTCGTCAACACCAAAGTAGATATGAGTTTTGCAATAAACACTCTCAGTCAGTTCATGGTGGAGCCCAGGAGAGTGCATTGGACTGCTGCAAAACACGCATTGAGATATCTTGCAGGTACAGTTGATTATGGATTGGATTATAGGAGATTTGGTGGAGTGGGATTGGTTGGCTTTATAGATTCAGATTGGGCAGGTAATGTTTCTGACCAGAAGAGCACTTCTGGTTGTTGCTTCAGCTTGGGTTCAGCAGTTGTGTCGTGGTTCAGCAAGAAGCAAAAGTCCGCGGCATTGAGTTCTGCTGAGGCCGAGTATATGGCAGCCAGTCAAGCTAGTTGTGAGGCTTTGTGGTTTTGCAAGCTGATGGTGGACTTATTTGATCAGGAGCTCAATCTTACATTTATACCTTGTGATAATCAGACTTGCATCAAGCTCTCTAAGAATCCAGTATTTCATGACAGGTAGAAGCATATAGAGATCAGATATCACTTTATAGGAGACTATGTTCAAAGAGGGGTTGTACAGTTGCAGTATGTTTCTACAGATGAGCAGGTGGCTGACAATCTCAAGAAGGCTTTGGGTAGAGGGAAGCATGTCTACTTCAGAGATATGTTGGGAGTGGTGAAAAACACCTTCCTCGATAAGAGGGAGTGTTGAAAAGTTACCTAGGAAGTGTTTGTCCACCTAGACTTGCCTTGGGGTGGATAAGGACACTTAAGTTGTGACTCCTAGTCAATTTGCATTTAATGAAGTGAGAAGTACTTTATGTTTTTTAAAGTGATTTTATTAAAAAGGTTAAAAAGGCTAAGTCATGTTTTCTAAGTTCATATTTAAATAAAGTTAAGTGAGTGATTATTTTAAAAGGGGTTGTTTCTAACTTTATTAAATGACATGAGGTGCACTAAATGTCATTTAATTAATAATTAATGGAGCATTTAATGTTAACCCTTCATCTAATCTAATCTTGACCATTAGATTGAAAGAGGAAGTTACCATGAACAAAAAGGGCTAGGGCAAGGAAAATCTTATTCATTGTGATCATATCCAAAAGAGATTTTTGGAGAAAGGAAGAGAAAGAGAAAGTGAGGGTTTCAAGAGATTTTGAACCAAGAGAGAGAAACTGAAGAAATCAAGGAAGATTTTGCTGGGCACATTTCCTAGACCAAAATCAATTTGTAGGAACAAATTTCGAGAAGAAATTTTATGCACAGAAAACGAGGTGAAGTACATAGCAGTACAGGAGCACGAATTTCGAGGTGTACGGCCTTTCAAAACCGTACAATACGGTCTGCACATTTTTCCATAAATCCATACAATACAGATTGACGCAGAATTCGAGGCAGTACGATGGGCATGTTTTACAAGGCAAAGAACAGAAATTTAATTATGTTCGTAAAGCAGAATTTGGGCATATTTTCCAAAAAATGGCACAGAAATTGAGGAAAAATTCAGCAGTAAAGGGTTCGATTTTCGAGAAGAAAATTCGGTAAGTATTCTTGTTTGATTTTTGTATTTTACAAAAGAAATAATAAATCTCTCTCAGAAACAGGTTTTCCCTTAGGGATTTTATCCTGGACCATTGGTCAAAAACAACTGTGTCATTTTCATGTGTGTTTGGTTGTCTGAAAATTTCCGAGTTCGAAATTTTGGTTGAAAAGAAAAATTTCTAGATTGTTAATATTTGGAAAAAGAACTTTATGTGTTTCAGTTTCAGTCAAATTTTGTTTAAAATTTGTGCATAGAGGGCTTGGGCATTAAAATATGCAGAGAAGCCAAATGGATTGAAACCGAGTTGGGGTTCTTGGAAAACTTTCAGAAGCATGTATCGCTCTTGTTTAGTTTTATTTGCTTTATACCTCATAGTTTTAGAGTAGTTTTCATTTTGCAAATAAAGTTAGATCAATTAAGTTTTCTTTGCTTTCTTTCCTTATTTCATTTGCAAAACAAATACTAACCCAACATTGCTTTCTTGAAGTACCGAAAGGGAAAAGAGACTCTTGGCTCTAGTAATTAGTCCTCACTTTTTGTTGCTTTCCTCAATTGGAACAAATATTTGGCACACTCAGTATATGCTCTATCCATCGCAGGTTTGCCTGATCTTTGGAATATCCAAAATTGTAAGTGTTGCACTCAATAATTTTTCTACGTCTAATTAAAAACTCACCATTAATAAAAGCAACTCCCCCTTAAACATAATGAAAATATAGCATTCTGTCAAAAATTGTCTTTTGTGGGCAAATTCTTTAGAGGAAGTGGGAACAACTAGATAGTTACCAAGGGGGCCTGTCAGGCTACACCCTCGATTAGTGTAGTGTTGGGCACATCCCCGCGACTCTAATCTAGCCCACATTTCCTCCTGTGGAGCCACATTTGTCAAAAATCCGGACATATTCCCAGTATCTCACGGTATATCGGGAACTCCCTTTCCCCCTAATTCACTCATCATTTTAATAATTGAAAAATGACCAAGTACACTGCAAAAAAATTCCCATTTCAGCAGCAATTTACTTCTTGACTCCATCTAGCACTGGTTCATTTACATATTTTTTTTAAAGTCATTTTATGCTATGAATGTCAGATCTCTATGCTATTGAATTTAATTTGATATTGCAGTATCTTGTTTCAGTATTTGCATCATTTTAACTCCTAAAAAATGCTTCACGTCATTAAGAACTAAAAACACTTAAAGAGCCTTAGCAACTCTTTTTAGGGACTACCGCCTTTGGCTTCGTTAGGAGTTTGCCTAAACGGATGAGTCAAGATCAGGTGACGACACCTAACTCGAGACTTGCCTCCAAGGACACATCTAGTGGCTTGGAGATTTCTGCCACACTATCCCGAGGTGTGCTTCCAGTGGCAATAGGGATTCATCCCCTTATGGAATATACAAGTCTAGTCTAATGTTGAATTGGCGTAGACTCTACGAAGTGTCAAGGACTTCTTAGTGGATCTATTCAATGTTAGAGAACTATGTGTGGATAGATGTGCATGTGAAGAGATGATCATCAACATGGACAACTTTTCTAGTAAAGAAGAAATAACCAAGAAGACAAGTCAGACAATTGAAGAAATCCCGGAAAGAATTGAAGAAGTCCTAGGAAAGATTGAAGACAAGAAGTGCAAGTCGGCCCTAAGAGAAGGAACAAGTTGGCCCCATTAAAAGTACAAGTTGGCCCAACGGTAAAATAAAGATGAATTAAATGTATAAATAAAGTGCTCAAACATTTCATTTTCATCATCTACACATCATCTCTTCTCTATTACACTAGTGCGCACTTTCCAAGGAGGTCTAGCAAAGGTCAAAAGGAGCATCTTTTGAATGTCCTCATCATTTCTAAGGGTTTACTACCTTGTCTAGAGTTTCTTGTGAGTAAGGAGACACTTCTTATGTGCTAGGGTTTTATCTTCATGGTGATGTACTTGAATTCTTACATGTGAGTAAGAAAAGTTGGTTGGGTTTTCTCCCAAGATTGGATTTCCCAAAGTAAACGCTTTGTGTCTGTTGTGCATGGTTGTCCTTCTATGATCTTATGTTTCTACTGCAATTTAAAGTCAAAATTTTCAGTGTATAATTATTCAATGACAGTGGGATGAAAATTATTGTATGAAAGCATTAGGAAGTAATTATCAAATTAGAAATTTGTATCTTCACTGCTATATGAGAAAATTCAACATGGTATCAAAGCAATTTTGAAAGACAACCATGAATGACTGTCATATTTCAGCAATTTGTACCTTGTACCAAATTAGAACTTTTCCAAAAGAACTAAATTTTCTCAGCCAAGGAAAAAATCTAAATCTTTGGAGTGTATCTTATCTTCATCCTCAGAATTTGACAGGTTGTACAACAGGTCGTACAACAAGTCGTACAACAGGTTTTGACTAGGTTTGACTGCTGCAATTTTTTACTTGTAGTCAAATTTCTGAAATTCTGACAAAATGGTGACAGGTCTCAGAGTAGAAGAAAGGCTGGATGGTGCTACAAATTTCAGATCCCGAAAGACCAAGATACTCTTGATACTCTTGAAGAAAAAATCAAAATCCAAGCACAAGAAGAATGAAGCAAAGGATAAGAGGATCTTGATAGATTCCACAAAGATCATTTGATTACACACATTGTTGAGTTGAACACTGCCAAAGCAATATTTGATGCCTTGCTAGGATTGTTCGAGAGTAAGAACACTAGCAGCAAATTAGCCTTAAGGAATCAGCTCCGTTATATCAGCATGACCAAATCAGATTCAGTTGTCACTTATTTTATGAAAGTCTCTTAGTTGAGAGATCAACTTAAGGCCATTGGAGACACCATTGATGATGCAGAACTTGTTACAAAAATTCTTAATGGACTTCCTTCTTCATGGGAGTCATTTGTTTAGAGCATTTGTGGACGAGAAGAGTTACCCAAGTTTGATCAACTATGGGTTGGTTGTGTCCAAGAGGAGGCCAGAGTATTGTCCAAGAACAGTTTGCAGAGACCTTAGGATGAAGAAAATCAACCTCTTGTAGCTCATGCAAGAAAAGAGAAAGGAAAAAGAAATTTTGGGAAGAAAAATGCAAGTGGAGGATTAGCCACAATTCAGGAACAAAAAAAGAATGATCTTTCAAAAGTTAAGTGCTTCAGTTGTTATAAACTTGGTCACTTTGCTTTTTTATTGTCCTCTGAAGAAAAGAACTGAAAAGAAACATGCATCAACAGTCGATGTTAATGAGCATCCACCACAGAAGACAAAATTTGATGAGATTGCAGATGGGCTTCGAAAAGAGTATTTTTGGCTCCGCTCTTACAGGCACTATTGCAAAAAGTAGTGATACCTGGTTGGTAAACAGTGGTGCTTCTAGGCACATGACAGGTCACCGAGAGTCTTTTAGAGATTTGATAGAGATTTGATAGAGTCACAATGCCAAATATGCAGTAATAGGAGTTGGAACAACATTGTTTCAGCTAGAATCTGGAGATTCTCTACACATTAGAGTTGTATTTTTGTACCAGGATTAAGGAAGAACCTGCTCTCTGTCTCAACATTGGAGGATAGAGGCTACCTTTTTGCATTTGTGGATGGCCAGTTTCTTGTATGGCCTAAGGGCTCGAGCATAGACTCAACAAGAGTGATTGGTGTTCAAGAGGGTGGACTATAGTATGAAGGCAATGGCTCATGATCAGAACTTACCCATGTTCTTATGGGAAAAGGCATCCAGCACAACGGTGTATGTTCAAAACAAAAGTCCTCACCCGATATGGGGAGGCAAGGCTCTTAAGGAGCCATTCACGGCAATGAAGCTAGAGGTTAGTCATCTGAGGATCTTTGGCTGTCCAGTGTACACCCATGTGTCCAAGGAGAAGAGGACAAAGTTATAACCTTTTGGAAAGAAGGGTACCTTTGTGGGATACAACGAGACTTTGAAGACCTACACGATCTACATTTCAGGACAACGTCAGATTGAGGTTAGTCAGGATGTTACTTTTGATGAGGAGGTATCTTTCTGGAGGTCCAAAGATTCTCACATGGAGATTCATAGTGAGGAGCAAGAGGATCCAAGGGACGAGGGTACAAAACCCTCTAGTCCAGTTATTCATCCTTCAGACTATCAAAAGGAGTCAATAGAGCCAGCAGAGCCAATAGATCTACCTAGAGATGTTGCAGTGACCAAGAAGAGCCCACCATGGCTTCATGATACTTTGCAAGACGTAGAGAGGCATGTAGTTCCCAATGGTACTTTAACAAAGAGCGAAATACCTCACAAGTTCTTGAGTTATATGGCATTGATGAGTCACATAATTGATTCCAATCCTTCTAGTTATGAGGAGGCAACAAGCCAGTAGGTTTTGAACTAAGTCACAGGGTTTGCCGAACCTAATCCTTGAGGTTTGAGGTTCAGCAAACCTCAAAAAAAAATTGAAATTCGTTCAGGTTCGGTGAACCTGAAAGACGAACCTAATGTCGAACCTAAAGCCGAACTAGAACCTCCTCGAAGCCAAACTTGAAAGCGAACTTGAAGGAAAATTTCTTTTAAGGTTCGATTTTTTTACTGAAAAAAAAAAAAGCACGATAGCTATAAATTAAATGTTATCTATATATTAAATGCTCTCTATTTATTTATGTTGTCTATGAATTAAATGCTCTCTATTTATTTATGTTGTCTATAAATTAAATGCTCTTGATTTATTTATGTTGTCTATAGATTAAATGCTCTCTATTTATTTATGTTGTCTATAAATTAAAAGCTCTCAGTAATTCGAAATATCAGACTTGTGGTCTACATAAGAACACACCAAACAACAAGTAAGAACATAGATTTACCCCTAAGAACAAACTATTGTTGTGGAAAGCATGTAAATCTGTTGTTAAACCACAAAAACCTGCTCTTAGAAGCACATATCTGTGAGGAGAAACATCATAAACAGCAAGTATATACAACGAAATTATGAATACATGAGTCGTTATAGAATAGCACCTTTGACCTTCTATTGTCATGTCCACACATAAGAAAGCATTTACCATAAGTCAAGTAGAGAGGATATGTCATGAAATTCATATCAACTAAATGTCCCCATCTGTCTCTGGCATATGGCGAGGCGGGATGAGCAGGCTGAAAGTACTTCTGAGCAGGCTGAAAGTGTCTCTGTCAAGTGTCTATGGGTAAACCATAGATTTTATTTGTGGAAATGCTGAATGTGATGGAAGATCACATAGGAAATGATGATCAAGTCACCCCATTCATGTCAGGGGTAACATTATCTACATGCCTAATGAACTCCAAATAAGATACAAGGACTTATCTATTTACTTACTTATTATTAATGTTCATGTTGGCTAGAGCCAATTTCAATTATATATAGCCTGTCTAAAACAATTTCACAGGTGCATGCCTCAATTATAAATGGACAAAAATGTTAAAGTTTGTGCAGCTGCGAGACCCATTCTCATAGAGGATGGTACCCTAGTCAGTTGACTAGGATAGAGTAAGACCCTAGAAGGTACCCTAGGGCCCCCAGTAGTCTCCTGGGGTTCTTGGTCTAGGACCAAGCAGGTTGATGCCATGGCAAAGCCCCTACCATGTGGCTAGGGCCCCTATATGCCTCTAGGGTATTCTGGTTTGGAACCAGGGACACGATGTCCAAGTAGGTCCTGCAGGTAGTTGATCAACTTTCAGTGTAAGACTGAAACTCAGCTTAGTACTGAGAACCATTCTGCGAGAGAATGGAGGACCCAGTCAAGGTCCAGGGATTGATCAACTTGATTCAGTGTGACACTGAAACTCAGCGTAAGGCTGAAAGCCATTTATTAAGAATGGAAGATAATGATGCCCCCTCTCCTAATGGGTTATTGCTAGGTTGCTTCTCAAGGGACTGGCCACCCCTTGATGATGTCCCTAGTGCCTAATCTTTAGGAGCAGTGTTAAGGACAAAAATGATTGTACCATCCGTTTGGATCTTCCCCTTTATACAGTGATGACAAAAGAATATATAAAACCATGTACCTTGAGAGAGAAAAGTCTTTGGTTTTGTTTGTCCTAATTGAATGATTGTCCACCCTTACGATTCACCTTGATTTTGTGATTGTTGACTATGGGTCCTATTTATACTTGGTCCTAGCACCCTCACTTATGTGCACCTTTTGACTATGATGACTCCTACTCTATGGAGCGTGTTTACCTAATGGTTTGTTAAAGACTATTGAGCCATATATATTGTTATGGTTACCTTAGGTTTTGGACTATTCATTTTATGTTAGACCTATAGACTTTCACTTTATGACTTTATTTAAATTATTATTTTTTAGTCTTATTAATAAAATCTTTATGATTTTATTAATAAAGACTTTTGATGTTTAAGACCCCTTTACTTTTTAAATACATTTTTTATATTACTTTTTTTTTAATTGATCCAATTTTTTATTATTTACTTAGGACCACTTGCCCATTCCTAAGTTCCTAAGTCTAACCAATTTTGGTTCTCCTAACCTTATAAAAGGGCTTTAGCCAAGGGTTGGTTTTAATGTATCTAAATCTCATGTGAATTCTTCACGGGCTCGTTTTATGTCTGCGTTTTCGGCTTGATCTTAGCTTCTCCTCAGTGAAAATTCTCTCAGGCATCCTCGGCTAAATCCTTCACGGTGACCTCTGTGATTTTGGTTTTATTTTTCCTGCTTGAACTCTGCACGCCAGTCCACGGCTCTTCCTCTAGCCTGCAATTCTTCACCACCGTGATCTCTGCTTGGGTAACTGTCTCAGCGATCTTGTATTTGGGTAACTGTCTCAGCGATCTTGTATTCAAGGGTGTATGCTCACCACCGTGATCTCTGAGTTCTGCTGGTTTATCCGCAGGTTTATCCTCCGCGATTTAACTACTCCGTGATCGCTGAGTTCTGCTGGTTTTATTTCCACGTTTTAACCACTCTGTGATCTCTGCTCTCTGCGTTTTATTCATGGGTTTATCCTCAGTGATTTCACTCCATTGTGATCTCTGTCCTCTGCTGTTTTATTCATGGGTGTATCCTCAGCGATTTCACTCCATTGTGATCTCTGTCCTCTGCTGATTTATTCACGGGTTTATCCTCAGCGATTTCACTCCATTGTGATCTCTGTCCTCTGTTGTTTTATTTATGGGTGTATCCTCAGCGATTTCACTCCATTGTGATCTCTGTCCTCTGCTGATTTATTCACGGGTTTATCCTCAGCGATTTCACTCCATCGTGATATCTGTTCTCTGCTCGTTATCTTCATGGGCTTATCCTCACGTTTTATCTCTGTGTGACTGCTTATGGGTTTACCTTTATGATTTGTATCTACGGTTTATCTCAGCATGAGTTATTATGGGTTTTACCTCGGTGTGCTGGATTCCTTTCCCTGAGTGTGGACTGTGTATTTATCATCATGACTGTCAGAGAGATTTTGACTGTGCTAAGTATGACTGAGTGTCTCTTGTGCTAAGTGACTGTGTGTCCTTAGCATGAATGTTTTGGGCATGACTGGATTACTCTAGCCTGTACTTTTGATTGACATTTCTCTATGTTGTCTAAGAGTTTGAGGTCTGTTTCTGTTTGCCGTAACCCTCTCTCAAGGTACGTATATGGTTTACCCAGTTTGACTTGTCCCTTCGGTGACAAGATCAAACTCAGAAATATCTGAGTATAAAGTGGATCCAACAATGGTATGATTTGTGAATACTGTATCTATTTATGTACATGATATTCGAAGTGAAACATCTCAACTTCAGCGCAGTGACCAGCAGAGCGTTAAAATTAACGCAATGACCAGCGGAGCGTTGAGTTGAAAGAGATGGGAATTATTTTCTTGCTTTATTATAGTTTAAATTTTATTAACAGCATTATTCTGAATCTGAATGTACATGTTCATGCACTTATGTTTATTACGTGTTAAAACATCACTGTCTCTTAAAAATCAACAAAAAATATTAGATTTAATTATCTTCATGTAAATCTATAAAAGACCTTAGCATGTAATCATTAGATTTCTTTGTTTGTTATTTTAGCTTTCAATTGAGACATATGCTTGCGATATTTTGTCAATCTTCTAATTCTGTGTTGGCATATCGGGGAAAATCAAACTCAATAAAAGAATTCTTTGACAATACCTGCAGCCTATTAGTAGACCAGTCTCTAGCAGCAAATAAACCTAGATCCTTGCGAGTTTCAGACAGAAAAAGATTGATAACATTAAGTTATTCAATATTCATTTCCATAGCTTGATTTCCAACATATAAGGCTAAAAGCATATCATCACCAGAGGAAGAGAAATGATCTATGCTGCATATAGTTGATGCACCACCATAAATGTTGCACAGAACAATACACAAAGCAAATACATGCAACATTAAAAGTAGAAAATTGACAGCTTTCATTTGCACCTTTATATCCTTTATAAGATTTGCAGTGGCATCTGAATGCTTAAATGTCACAGGATGCCATCCCTGTCTTTCCCGTTGCTTCCCAATCCCAGACTTCCACTCTGTGTATGTTAATGTCCGGCGGTTTATTTCTCCTTCAAGACCTTCCATCTAATAGTATTCAAATAGAAAAAGCAAATATTCAGAGATAATTAAGATTACTACCAAAAATTGAGAATATGTGTAGATATTTAGGCTCCAATTCCTGACCATTTTACTTTGGCTACAAAACGTTGCTAGTAAATATGACATCTTCCATTCTTGTTTTGGCATAGAATGTCCCAAGACCTAAGTGGTTGATCCTCTCAATTATGAGAAAAGGGCACTCTAAAATCAGACTTATTTTCTACGGAAGGGAGCTGGTTGAACTTGTCAAGAACTGTACATGACAGACTGTACAAATTTAGTCATTACTATAACAATATGACATATTACTTTTCAATCAAAAGAAAACAAGACATCAAAATGGTTTTCTTTATTACCAAGTAAACTTGGGTCCACAAGAATACAATGGAGACAAATAAATGTTACATACTGCTAGCAATATTGCACGTGATGCTCATCTTGCATACAATTATGCAGTTTCAAGTCTTCAACGCAACTAATCACATGAACATGAACTTTACACCAGCCATCTCTCATGCACAAGTAAACAACTCACCAAAGTTGTTTGTTTTATTACCAACTAAACTAGTATTATCAAGAACACATCACAGGAAAATTAAATACTTACTGCTAGCAATGTCTGTACATAATGTTCATCCGGAATACAGTTATGAATTTTTGAGGTATCTCCAGTCTATCAATCAACAAAGAAAAAATAAGCACAAGTTATCACAATGCTTAATCGGCATTTTAATAAATAAAAGAAGTGATCTATTCAACTATTATTTTAAACAAAGAACTTCTAGAGAAGGAGGTCAACTACAGAAGATGATGCCCACAAAAACAAAAGCCATATTAACAAGTATCCATTAACTACCAGAACCAACTTTCATGAAACAAGCAATATCACAAAACATATTCAAAACCATTTGAGGATCAGTAGAAAATTGGTACAATGAATTGTGCAAATACTGAACATTGAGCATCTACAGAAAAAATCAGGAAAACAGAACTATTACAGTTGTTCTTGTTGAGATTTGTATCTAGGGATGTCCCTTCATGCATTCATGCCTAGCATGAAGGAAAATTAGCAGAGTATGCATGGATGTAGGGTGTGAGAATCACTCTACCAGTCGTCATGGATCTAATGATGAAAACATGCAGAGGCTTAAGAGACTTTTATCAATTGCATGCAAGGAATGCATGATGCACCATTTTTTAATGCAGTAGTGAGATTTGCATGATGCATGTGCATGAGATCTACGTGCTGCATGTGCATGATAAGCAAATTAGGGATTTGGAACCCTAATCAGTCACCCAAGCTATTAAAAGGAAGCTGTGCAAATAGCGAGAGGCTACAGGAGAGTGATTGATTTGCATGAGGGAGAATCAATGCATGAGAGTGAGGGCACATTCTTGAGATGAGAAGGGCGCATTCTTGAGGCTAAAAGGGCTGAGAGCAGTGAGGCATATTCTTCAAAGACTAAGGAGTGGGTGCCTTGATCATTCAGAGATTGAGTGACAGTCAAAAAGCATTTCTATTGAGTAGACAGAGAGGCAATCAGAGGGGCACATTCCAGAGAGAGAGGATGCATTCTTTAGTATCTAAGATAGTTGAGGAAGACTAGGGTGCTTCTTTCAGCGACTGAAAGGGGGCACACTTCCCTAGAAAGAGATCCAGAGCTGATTACATCATAGGTCAAACCAGACAGAGGGCACACTTGTCAAATTGGTCACACATGTACTAGATGGGTGCATTCCTTCAAGGACAGTTTATCTAACGAAGCAATCTCCCAGATATCTAGCACACCTTTCCAAGGAAACATGTTCTTTTGTGTAATTGATAAAGTTGATTGTAATCTCTGCCATTTCTATGGCTTAGATTATAGAAAGCCTAGATGTTGGTTTTCCCCATTGGGGTTTCTAGGGTAAATCATGTGTTTATGTGTATTTGATGTCCAGTTCCGCTGTGCATGTGCAACAGTTAATGAGTTTATTATTGCTGCTTATAGATCAAATCATAAATTTATTTTCTATGTATGTATCTGGGAATCTATAGGGTAGTATATCAAAGATGAGCTCAGCTCTTGTGATAAGAGTAAGTGTAAAAATTAACATTGGTACAATGAATTGAGCAAATACTGAACATTGAGCATCTACAAAAAAATTAGGAAAACATAACTATTACAGTTGTACTTGACTGTGTTTCTCTCCAACAAAGGCATGAATATCCTCTTAAGAGAGAATGTCAAGAGGAATAAATAAAGATGTAATATAAATTGAAACTAACATTAATATAAAAGAAGCTTGACTGGTTCTAAATTCTAATAATAGTAATTTAAAGAGGGAGGGTTTCCCTAATAAAGGATAGCCTACACGTCCCCAAGATGCCTTGTTATTACTCGTAATGAACTTTCCAAAAAGTTCGTCTTGGCCGATTCAACATCAACAGCTCATGGATACATTATGAGATGAACTTATCATCTAAATTCATCATTCCACAGCAACGGTTCTTCGATACAATATGGGATGAACTTAACATCAAATGTTCATCATTCAACGTCAATAGTTTGTGGATATATTACAGGATGAACTTATCATCAGAATTTCATCATTCCACATTGATTGATCATGTATACATTGTGGGATGAACTTATCATCAATTTTGTATCATTCGACATCAATGGTTCGTGAGTGATTTAGTCAAACATAGCACATGATCACATATCCTCATTCTCAAAGTTAAAAATTGGACAAGTTTCTTACATGAGGTTTGTTACCCCTCAGATTGCATGAGGAATTATTCAAGGCAGAAAGATGTTGATGACTAAGATGAAGTCCAATGTATGGCTTGTCTAAGCCAACTATGTAAATTATGTCATTTGTATCAAGTGAACTGTCCCCGCTCAAACTAGCATCCCTAACACAACTAGGTTGTGTGGACAAGGGATAGTGTTAGTAATATTGGGAGAGAGTTAACCCCAATGTCACCACAATCTAACCTCTCAACACTTCAGGTAACTCCAAAAACACAGGGGGAGACCCTAATCAATGAAAGATGCATGCAACCACAAACAAACCACAAATACCTTCCACAAAACCCTAAAAGCTACGATCACTTCCTTAGCGAAGTCAAACAATATTAAACAAGACATAATAATCAAGCAATAATGGAGTTAATAACTTAATCACTTTATTACAAATTCCATAAAATGCCTTTGAAGGCAATTTCACGTCTCCCAAGGCAATGTCACACTTCCCAAGGAAGCCACTCCAAAAAGTGTGCCCTAAAGGAAAATAGAACAATTGAACTAGGGTGAAGTTGTAGGATAAGCCAGAAATACCACATACACTCTAATTCACTAATTAAGAGGTTTCATGTATCCTAATGCACTTCCTCAGAAGAGGGTGCCCATTCACTAACTAAGAGGTTTCATGTATCCTAATTCACTTCCTCAGAAGAGGGCACCCTCTAGGATTTGTGGATAAAACCCTAGGGCAAAATTTTAGGATGGACCAAAAATACCAAATCATAACTATTTTTGGATTTTTTAATATATTTAGAATTGTAGGGTTTTTTCTAATAGTAAAATATTTTTTTGTATTCTTTGAATAAAATAAAACATGTAAAATTGATTAAAAAGAGGATGGATAGATAGGCAATGTTACATGAACCATGGGTGTGATCGGAACCAGCTGAAGAATCCGATATATAAATATATATTTACATATATAAAAAAGCACACATTATCTTGCAAGAAAACAATAATAGCACACAAATATGGCGTTTTAGGAGGAAAACCATGACTAAATCATTGATTACATATACAACTGTGTAACATTTAAAAATGGAAAAAAAACACTTGGATCTTGGTGCTTTTGGGTGCACATTGATACACTTGGCCGGTTCTAATGTGAGGGGTGATGCTTCCAAGAAGGGATGGGGGGCGCTTTGCCAAGGTGGAGGCCACCTCCCCATCCTTGTTAATTGCAGCTCAAGTCTATTGGAGGTAGTCACGCTCCAGAGTTGGTTTTGATTGGATCTTGATTGAGAAGTCGATTTGCTATTTGGCTCTCTTCTTGTGCTAGTTCTGTTTTAGGTTTTAGGATGTTAGCTTTTGTATAAATGGAGGTTTCAACATGGATTTCTTTTGGGCAAACTTACTCTGCCAGATTTGTAATTGTGTTATAGCTTTTGCTCTTGGAAATAAAGTGACTTTGGAGGTCCGAATGGTGTGTTGATTCTTGCCATGGGAAGTGCTTCATCTGTATCAAGGTGATTTTGTTCTTGTTTATTACTTATATTTCACTATTTTGATCAAATTGTTAGCTTAGAAGGCTTTATTAAGTCCATAGGGTGGGCATTTGAGTTCAATTTGTCCATTTATGTTGGGTTTTATGTGATTTTGAAGGAGTAAACTGTAGTTGGAAATACTTATACTCTTCTAATCCCATTTTGCTTTGCATACAATATTTGATCAAGATGTGTTTGTAAGTGGTTTCTTGTGCAGATCTCCCAGGTTTGAAGAGAAGTTTGAGCTCAATTGCTTCTCTCATCTCTTCAAAATACCTATTTTTCTGACATTGTTTGCATTTCAGGGCCTCCTAAAGTCGATCTCAAGCCTAAAAAAGTTTGGCAAGAGGCACTAGTTCGAAGATCCATCACTCAAAACTACATTTTAAAACTCAGTTACTTGCTACCTTGGAAGCCCTAAACCTCTTCCTTTCTTTTTTGGCCTCTTACCTTCTCTTAGCCCTCTTTCGCTGCCCTCTTTTTCCCTCTCTCTCTCTCTTTTGCAGCCCTCTTTCGCTGCCCTCTTTTTCCCTCTCTCTCTTTTTGCAGCCCTCTTTCGTTGCCCTCTTAGCCCTCTTTCGCTGCCCTCTTTTTCCCTCTCTCTCTCTCTTTTGCAGCCCTCTTTCGCTACCATCTTAGCTCTCTTTCGCTGCCCTCTTAGCCCTCTTTCGCTGCCCTCTTTTTTCCCTCTCTCTCTCTTTTTTGCAGCCTCTCTTTACTGCTGTTCGCTTTCCCCTTTTTCCTTTTTTCCTCACTTATTTTAGCCCTCTTTTTTGCTTTCTTTTTGCCCCATTTTACCCTCTTCATCTTTCCCACTTTGCCTACAAAACTTTTGTATCTAGTTTTGCTTCAAAAAGACTAAAAAATTTACATTTTAAAAGGGTAGTTTTTGCACTTAGAATAATTTCATTTTTGTTCGCATCTAGATTTACTTTGATTTTATTAACGAATAATGGGTGCCTGAGTCATTGTTCGTTTTGAGCAAATACTAAAGAAGAGGTCAACCAAAGACAAGTCTAAAGAGTTGGAAATATTGAAGAAAAAGTTCCCAACAAGAAGACAAACCACATCCTTTTTTTTTGTACAAGCCATTAGGGTTTCTTCGCCCTTTTGATTTTTTTTTAAGTTCTCTTCAAGGGTTAAAATCTCCAAGCATTGTAAATTATTAATAAAAAGGCTAGTGGGAGCAAGCCTCCCATCTTTTCTACTTCCCCTATTTGGGGGAAGTGTGTCTTGTGTTCCTTTTAATTTTTACTTAGTGTAGTTTTAACTTAAAGCACTTAGCTCAGTTCTCTTGATTAGACTTAGTTTTCATTTCCACTAATTGCTAGTTGTTCATTAAGTATAACTACTAATTGCTAGATTAGATTTTTTACTTGCATTGTTGTGCATCTTTCTGTATAATTGTTAATCTTAAAAAGAACCAAAGTCTCTTAAATCTCACCGTAAGGTGGATCAAGAGTGCTCTCTGTCGGAGAGTTTGTTTAACTGTCTTTCTTTTATTTTCATGCATTCTACTGTTTGCAAGTTTAACTAATTAATTCTTAAGTCTCTTGAACTTGCCGGAACCCAAGTCAAGAGCACTCTCTATCGGAGAGCATTCCCACTGCATTTCCTTGCATCAAGCATATAGTTTAGCTAAGACTCTTGAACTTTTCTCATAAGACAAAGTCAAGAGCGCTCTCTGTCGGAGGGTTTTAATTAATTTACTTAATAAAATTTTGCAACTCACATTTCCCCCTAATTAATTTATCTCGTTGTTTCCTTGCCGGAGTATGCTCTGACCGACCTAAAAATCGGAGTACCCAAAAACGGCATTGGACTATTGATCTTGCAAGTGATAACGTAATAAAACTTTCACCACATAACCAACACACCGGCGTTATCTCGATAAATACTCAAGTAGTGGGCAAATTCCAAGTGTGGGCGTCGGGCAACCCAATCTGGACACTCACTGGTTAAATTCTCTGAACACCTAGCTTGTGATTCCAGATAGGTCCGTCATGTCTTCGAACAGAGCCATTGAAAGTATTTCCAATTAGGTTTCCTAGACACCTTAAGCAAGATCATCTTTAAAATTTACAATAAAATAAACCAAGAACAATTGCAAAACGATGTCACAAACATTACTATTGAGACTTGTATTCCAGCATTCACAAGCACCTTTTTGACTCCATTTTGGCACTGGTCTTAAACTTCCATGCATCGTCTTGATCTGGACCATTTGTCCCTAATGTTTGCTTAAATCATTACCTATCTGTGGATGCCTTTAATTTCCAAGTCATCTTTGTATTGTTCGTCTCAAATCTTGTGTTTTGTAATCACAACGTGGATTGCTCATTTTATTATAAAGTTGTAATCATTCAAAAACTCCTAAAAAACACCCATCCGCATCATAACATCAAAAAAACTTAAACACATTGAGCCATAGTAAACTCTTTGTTAGGGATGACCCCCCTTGGCTTCATTAAGAGTTAGCCTAAACGAAGGAGCTAGGAGTAGATGACAGTACCTAGCTCTGTGCTTGCCCCCAAGGCCACACCTTTTCCACTTTCTCAAGTGAGGAGACAACTTTCAGAAGATTTTTGCTGCTGGTGTGCAATCGGCGGACAACACTGCTAAATGCCTTTCTTCAACTAGGTTATGTACATGAATTAGTTTGTATCACTGTGTCAATAGTCCTGCTCATCCAAAGCAATGTTAGTTAATTGAAATATTCCACGAAGATAGTTATATATCCATAAAACATTCAAGAAAATCTGTTATTCAACTAGTAGCGATATAATAATATAATTATATTCCTCTTGATATCTTGGAAAATCTCGACCATTCCACCAAACTAAAGGAGTCCACTCATTCATTTGTTCGTCCACTAGTGTGTATACACACTTTTTACATGATGGTCCAATCTGATGAACCAATCTGTCACAATCGCAACCAAGCTGACTAGCACAACCATCGCCATAAACTTCGACCATGTAGACTATTTTGTTAACAAAATAACCCTCAAAACGTTGGTGATTCCTCTAATGGGAACTGATTCCATAAATTCGGATACCGAATCCCTTTCCCTGAACCAAATCCTGAAGCCAAGGAAATAGATCCGAAATCGAAAATAGGTCCGAGGACAAAGCCCACCGAATCTTCAAGAATCTGATCCAATTCATTGTTTTCACTGCATTTCAATACGATTTCGAATCCTGGGTGGTCGAATCTGGTAACTCTGTAGATAGGGTATTAGATTCTTGTCTTAAACCCTAGGGCTATGAGAGATCAAGGCTAACGTCCCTCCTCTTAAGATAGTATTCAATACTTGCAACTAGGGCTACGCTAGCAACCTTAAGGGTTAGGTTGTGAAACCATAATTAGGACAAATAGAGAAGTCTAAGGCCCAACAAAACAATGGGGAGCTCCTTGGTAGGAAGGTCTCCTCATGCAAGCGGACAAATGTTGACTAAATTGTCATTGATGTCAACAGGTGTGTCGGTGTGTCTTGGTGCTCCTTGAGGAGCCCCTGAGGGTTAAGCAGTTGTAAATGTCAAATGAGACCTTTCAACCTTGTCCAAGCCCAAGTCTGAAGCCCTTCAAGCCCTTTGGACAATGGAAAAAACCCTAAACACCCTTTAGAGTATTTAAGTACCCATAAGGTGTTTCTTTGATTCCCCAGATGTTTCTTTGGTTCCCCAGTACCCTAGAAAAGTGTCCTTGGTGGGTTGAAGAAGTGTAGAGTCCAAATGACCCATTCTATGGTCATTTATGTTTTATTGAGGTCATGATACACCCCCACACCTTGATGATCACGACTATGAAGCTTGTGGTAACGTTGTTGGCCTAACAAAATACCCTAAAACCCTTACCTTTGGTACCTAAGCCTACAATCTACCCTGTGTTGTATGTAGTGCCCTTAAAACACTAATAATGCCCTAACGTTGCATAATGATTCCCATTGCACCTTTGCTTTATCCCTTGAAGCCCTCATGGTGACCCTTAAACATAAAACCCTTACCATCAAAATAAAGTGTTAAAACATTTTTTTAAATCAATAAAAGATCATTAACAAATAAATAAAATATTAAGATAATAAACTTAATGTTTACCCAACTTTGAAAGCATGTTTCTAATAATCAATGAAACCTTTTAACCATCCTCTAAGGTCAACCCCTTTAATTAGTTATGTTAAAATAATATTTAAATCATTTTTTTAATTTAATAAAAGACCTTGAACCCCTCATGGAAGTCAGCCCCATCATATATTTAAGTATTAAAACAATTTTTAAGAATCAAATTTAAAATTTAATAAAAAACTAAATTCCCCTAGAAGTCGACCCTAACTAGTCCTCTCTCTCTCACGCCTACTCAAGTGTATTTATACACTAACCTTCTTGCCATAACATACAACACAGAATATACAACTTAACTGAGGTTTTTCGGTGGGGTTACTTAGCAGCAGCAGATAGGCATACGAAATTTCCACAGAGATTTGTTGCCCTTGTAGTTTTTGGGATCAAATCAACACTTGCCATCACCTCTATCCATCTTCTTTTGGATTGAGTTGATTCGCTGGTCTGAGGAAGGTTTTTCGGTGGGGTTACAGCAGAGATAGTTGAAGTTTCCACAGAGTTTAAACATATTTTTTGGGGTGAAATATCTTGTGACAATTCCCAGTTCTAGAACAGTCTGAGGTTGATGTGGTGCTGCCCTCAATTACAGATCTGAGTCCTAAAACAGTGAAGTAGTTTGAGAGTATAAAGTCTGAGATCCAAGCCCTCCTTTTGCAATACACAGTCAATGTTTTTGGGGTGTTCTACAGTACTGTATTAACAAGGTATGCATGAACAGTATATATAGTAATATATTTATATGCATAGTAGTATGTGAAGTAATATACAAGTGAATGAATACCCTATTATGACGATGCTATTTGAAGATACACTATGATGATGCATGTCTGATGTTTAGAGAAGAATTACTTGTTCAGTAAGTGTGGTATACTTGATGGCAGTGAAATGAAGTATTGGTATACATGGACAACTTGGCAGTGATCAAAGAGCAGAAATTATCAACAGCAGATTCAGAGATTGGTTTAACAGGTCCATAGGTTCAGTCATATTTTCTTTAGGGTGGTATGGTGGTGCTAGGGCTCACAATCTTGTGAGTTAAGTTGTTGTAGCAGCTTGTCAGTTGTAGCTGACGAAGCCTAGGGGTTGTAGCCCCTTCCAGTTGTAGCTAGTAAAGTTCTATTAAATTTGTTTCCCCCAGTTGTTGCTGAGTCAAATTTATTTTTAAAAGACTTTCGTGGTTTTACCCCCGGGACTTGGGTTTCCATGTCAAAAATATTGTGTACTGTGCATCTTATTATTTTTGTGTACATTGATGATATGCTATGATTGGTGATTAGCAACTTGCTCTTGATTAAAAAAAAATATTGTGCAAGTACTGATTCACGCCCCTCTCAATATTTCAACAATTGCTATCAGACTCGGTTCCTTCAAAACAGTCTAACCGCTGGAAGGCAGTCATGGGCAAGTTTGCTAAACAAAGCAAAAATGAAACACCCCTGTTTGATGGGAGCAACTATGCATTCTGGAGCATAAGTATGAGAGCCTTCATAGAAGCTCAAGGAATAGAAATATGGCAAAGTATCGAGAATGGATCCAAGGTACCACAGACCATACCAACAGGTAGATGAGTTGGGCCTAATACAACAACTCAAAGGCCAAAAATCACCTTCTACGTGCTATAAATGAATTTGTCTTCAACAAAGTGATGGACTTCCCCTCTGCAAAGGAAATGTGGGATAAACTCCAAACCACATATGAAGGAGATAGCAAAGTCAAGGAAGCCAAACTTCAAACGTACATAGGACAATTTGAACAGCTAAGGATGAATGAGGACCAATGTCACAAGGTTCGGGTTCGTGTTCGGGTTCGGCGACCTTTAGGTTCGATTCGAGTTCGAATTTTCCAATGAGGTTCGGATGAGGTTTGGCATAGGTTTGACAATATACATTTTCAAAATAAATAAAAATTATATTAAAAATAAAAATATATTAATGTTTTGTAATCTCCACAAATTATATGTATATATATTGTAAATAAAACAATAAATATATATAACAAAATATATATATAACAATTAAAAATAAACACAAATAAATAAATATATAAAACAATTAAAAATAAACATAAATATAAAACAATTAAAAATATAATCATGGTCACACTCTGTTGTCCATACTCCGCCGTCCAGAATCGTTGTTACACTCCGCTGTCCATACTCCGTCGTCCAGAATCGTGGTCCAGAGTTGGGACTCCGCCGTCCGATATCATGTTGGGTCGAGGGTTCCGCGTAGAAGGCTGGGTCGAGGGTTCTGAGTACGAGCCAGGGTTTGAACTTCAAAGTTCACATTGTGCGAACTCACGAAGTGCCTGCCAGAGACCCAGCAAACACGAGTTGAGATAGACAGTGGTCAAAGACTCGGAGCGGGAGCGCGAGGGAAGAAAACACAACGAAAAAAAACCTTGAAAAATATGAAATGTTCGGTATGAAGTTCAATGAACCTAAACGAACCGGAATTTTTTTTTGAGGTTCGACGAACTTCGAACCTGATGGTTGAAGTTCTCTGAACCTTGTGACATAGATGAGGACTAAGACATAGCAACCTATATTCTTCGAGTTGATCAACTTGTGAATACCAACTATATTCTTCGAGTTGATCAACTTGTGAATACCATCAAGGGTTTGGGAGAAGAAGTTGAGGAG
Source organism: Pseudotsuga menziesii (assembly GCA_001517045.1). Taxonomy (NCBI): domain Eukaryota; kingdom Viridiplantae; phylum Streptophyta; class Pinopsida; order Pinales; family Pinaceae; genus Pseudotsuga; species Pseudotsuga menziesii. The sequence goes on from LPNX010600058.1 coordinate 552,996, forward strand.
GCCATAGTTGTTCGAAAAGTGCTAAGAACTATTCCTAAAAGGTTCAACCCCAAGATCTTTGCCCTAGAAGAAAGAACGGATCTGAAGACTACGACAGTAGATCAGCTGCGTGGGACTTGTGTGGCTTACGAAATGAGAATTGAAGACAAAGACACATCATGAAAGGAACCAGCATTCAAGGTCTCTTCCAAACAAGCTAGGAAGAACAAATCAACAAAGGACAAGACAACAAGTGATGAATCTGGTGATGAAGAAATAGCTAACTTTGTTCAGAAGTTGAAGAGAGGCATTGGGAAATAGAAAGCTAAGTTACCTCTTAAATGTTTTTGATGTGGAAAGATAGGTCATTTTGCTTCTATATGTCTGTATGCAAAGAACTCAGATAGTGATGAAGATGACAGCTTCAAACCCTGCAAGAAGCACAATAACTACAGGAATAAGAACAGAGGGAAGTTTGCAAAGAAGAAAAGTCTCTATACAAAAAGGGACAACAGCTTAGCCAACGGTGACTCCGACAATGACAATGGCAATGACTCTAATGATGACGGTTAACCAGATAAGTTACTCTTAATGGCAATAAACTCAAATGAGGATCTTAATGGTAATGAAGAATCCGAAGCTAAAGGTGAAGTAGATCTTGATGCATAACTTATAAGCGCCTTAAAAGAGCTGAAGAAAGTTAGGAAGGAGAACAATGTACTTAAGGAAGAGGCACAAGGGTTTGAGCAAATCATTGTTGACTTGAAGGTCAAACTGGAAGAAGCCAAAAGAATCAAAGACACTCTTACTGAACAGTTGATGGAAAACATTAAAGAAAAGGAAAATTGTGAGGCTGAGATAGTATCTTTGAAAACAAAATTACAGACGAAAGATATCAGCAAGAGTTATTAAAACAACTCCAAGATTCTAGAACAGATTATCAACAATCAAAAGCCATTCTCTGACAAAACCGATAATGGATACAAGCAAAATACCGATGAGGCCTCACGCTTAATGATGACAGGAAATGAAGAGAAGTCGAGAAGCTATGCAGAAGTTGTCAAAGACTCCACTAATCCAGAAGAGATCGAATGCCAACCAAAACAACCCATACGAAAAGAAAGGCCAGCAGAAAGATAAGATCTTAGAAGAACAGCTCCTCCATATGCTCCCAGGTATGGATATTTCTTTTATGGGTATTGCTTTACATGTGGAAGATTTGGACACAAGGTTGTAAACTGTTTTCAAAAAAGAAACTTTGAAACAAGAAATAACCCCGCAAGCCTCAGACGGCCACAGTACAGCAATAGATTTGGTCCCTTGAGATCAGAAATAGAATGTTACAAGTGTAATAACTTTGGACATATAGCCAGAGATTGCAGAATGAAGATACCAACAGTAAGAAATGAGGAAATGTCCAACAAGATATAGATCAAACGCAAGAACCACTATGAATGTAGAATTTCTCTTCAAGCTCAGAATAACAGCTCTAGTGAATGATATGTTGATAGATGTTGCTCCAAGCATATGACAGGTAACAAAAGTGCCTTTGTAAATAGTAAAAAAGATAAAGGATCTGTATCTTTCGGAAATAACAATTCAACAAACGTTATGGGGAAGGGTGCAGTAAAGCTTGGAAGTAAAAACTCCCTAGCTGAAAATGTCTTGCCTGTAGACAACATGAAGCATAATCTGCTAAGTGTCAGTCAGATGTGTGATCAAGGACATGAACTCCTCTTCAACTCGATGGAAAATAAAGAATCAAAGATCAGGGAAGTTAGTGGCGGAAGCCATTAGGACTCCCAACAACATATACGTGTTGGATAAAATTGAGTCCGAGAAATGTCACTTGGGAAAAGAAGATGAAAGTTAGCTTTGGCACAGAAGAATGGGGCATATACATTTTGACAATTTGGTCAAAATCTACAAAAACCAAGCAGTTTGGAAGATGCCGAAAGTTACAAAGCTCGCTAACTCTGTATGTGAACAATGTCAACATGGAAAACAAACAAGAATACATTTCAAGACAAAAGAGCATTCTTTTACAAAACCTTTGGAGCTCATTCACACTAACCTATGTGGACCAACCAAGAGCAAAGGACTGAATGGTGAAAAATATTTTATGTTATTCACTGATGACTATACCAAGATGACATGGGTATGTGTTCTCAACAGAAAGTCAGAAGCTTTTGGATGTTTCAAAACATCCAAGGAACTGGTTGAGAATGAAACAGGATCACGAATCAAGTGTCTCAGATCCGACAACGGTGGAGAATTCACTTCGGATGAATTCAATAAGTACTGTGAAGAGCATGGAAAAAAAAGACAGCTTTCAGAAGCCAAAACACCTCAGCAAAATGGAGTTGCTAAAAGAAAGAACAGATAAGTAATGGAGATGGCTAGAACCATGTTGAATGAATCCAAGTTGAATGACAAATTTTGGGGACACGCAGTTTGTACAGCAGTACACATCTTGAACAAATGATTACTCAGAAGCAGAAATAATAAAACTCCCTACGAGCTATGGACAAGACGAGCGGCAGATGTACAACACTTAAGAATCTTTGGAAGCAAGTGCTATATCAAAAGAGAAGATAAGAAGATTGGAAAATTTGACTCTCAAGTAAACGAGGGCATATTCGTTGGATATTCATCCAAGAGGAAAGCTTACAAATGTTACAATTTGAGATTAGACAAGGTGATCGAAAGCATCAACATGAAAATAGATGAGGGCGAACTAACATCATCCATAGAAGACTCAGAAGAATCAGATGATGAAGAAGAGGAAGTTTTTGATCAAAAAGAAATGAAGAAAATTAAAATTGAAGAACAGCTAGATGAAGAACTCACGAAAGATGTAGAACAGAAACAACCAAATGTGGAACAAGAAGAATAAAAGGATCAATGGATACCTAAGAACTAGTACCAAAAGAATCATCCATTGGATCAAATTATTTGTGATAAGGATGTCAGAATAGGAACCAGAAGAAGACAATCCAGAAGAAATGAGCAGGTACACTTCTCTCTATTGTCTACAACTGAACTAAGAACTTTTGCAGAGGCCAGTATAGATGAGCAGTGGGTCAAAACAATGGAAGAAAAATTAGATCAAATTGAGAAGAATGAAACTTGGGAACTTGTTCGTAGACCAAGTAACAAGAATGTGATCAGCACAAAGTGGGTTTTCAGAAACAAAATTGAATGAGGATGGACAGGTGATCAGAAACAAGGCTCGATTGGTTTATAAAGGCTCTGCTCAAATCGAAGGAATAGACTTTGAAGAAACATTTGCACCAGTGGCTAGAATGGAAGTTACAGGATGATATTAGCTTATGCTTGCTCCAAAGACATCAAAGTGTATCAGACGGACGTAAAATCATCTTTTCTGAATGGAGAATTAGAAGAAGAAGTCTACATCAAACGACCAAAAGGGTTTTAGCTTTCCGAAAACGAGGACTATGAAAGAAGACTCAAAAGGGATTTATATGGGCTAAAGCAAGCTCCTAGAGCTTGGTACTCCAAATTGGACAGGTACTTGCAGCAACAAAACTTTAAGAGGGGAAGTGCAGATAGCCATTTGTACATCAAGCATGACGATGACAGCATACTCATCATTGAAGTTTATGTTGATGATATCATCTTTGGAAGTGATGATGATTCACTAAGTCAACAATTTGCTAAGGACATGCAGAAAGAGTTTAAAATGCCATTGCTCAGTGAATTAACCTTCTTCTTGGGACTTCAGATATCTCAAAGAACAGAAGGCATTTTTATTGCTCAAACAAAATACATCAAGGAAATGTTAAAGAAATTCCAGATGGAAGATTGTAAACCTGTGAGTACTCCTATGATCACCAGTAGTAAACTAAGCAAGGAAGATGAATCTAAAGAAGTTGATCAAAGGCTCTATAGATCAATGATTGCTAGTCTGCTATATGTAACAGCCTTAAGACCAGATGTGATGCAGGTCGTTGGACAAGTTGCAAGATTCCAAGTTGCACCAAAGGAGACTCACATTATAGCAATTAAAAGGATCTTCAAGTATCTCAAGGGAACTATGAACTTTGGACTTTGGTATCCAAAAGGAAATGAGCTAACATTGATGGCTTATTCAGATGTAGATTGGGCAGGATGTGTTGACGACAAAAGAAGCACCAGTGGAACAACATCCTTCCTAGGCAATTATCTAGTATCTTGGTCAAGCAAAAAGCAGTCATTAGTGTCCTTATCAACTGCCAAAATAGAATATATAGCAACAACAACCTATTGTACTCAGATCCTTTGGATGAAGCAAACCATGCAAGACATACATGTGACATGTGATGAGCCAATTCCAATTCTATGTGACAATACGAGTGCCATCAGTATCTCCAAGAATTCAGTCATGCCCTCCAAGACCAAGCACATTACGATCAAGTTTCACTTTCTTCGGGAACAAGTCACAGAAAAAGAATATCAAGTTGGAATATGTTGGAACAAAAGAACAAATTGCAGACATCTTTACTAAGCCTCTCCCAAGAGAGACTTTTGAGTACCTTCGATAAAAATTGGGAGTCATACTATCTCCTAATTGAATTGATCCATCTTCAACAACACATCAGCATGACAGGGGGAACATGACAAAAGTACCCTTTGCCATTAATGCCAAAGGGTGAGAAAAATTTGAACAAGGAAGGTAAAGGAAGGTTGCTCAAAGGGGAGATTTGTGAACAAAGGAAGCTCTTTCTAAGGGGGAACTGTGATGTTGTCATCAATGACAAAGGGGGAGATTGTTGACTAAATTGTCATTGATGACAACAGGTGTGTTGGTGTGTCTTGGTGCCCCTTGAGGAGCCCCTGAGGGTTAAGTAGTTGTCAATGTCAAAGGAGACCTTTTGACCTTGTCCAAGCCCAAGTCTGAAGCCCTTGGAGCCCTTTGGACAATGGCAAAACCCCTGAACACCCTTTAGAGTATTTAAGTACCCCTAAGGTGTTTCTCTGGTTCCCCAGTTGTTTCTTTGGTTCCCTAGTACCCTAGAAAAGTGTCATTGGTGGGTTGAAGAAGTAAAGAGTCCAAATGAAGCATTTTGTGGTCATTTGTGTTTTATTGAGGTCATGGTACACTCCCACATCTTGATGGTCATGACTATAAAGCTTATGGTAACTTTGTTGACCTAACAAAATACCCTAAAACCCTTACCTTCGGTCCCTAAGCCTACAATCTACCCTATGTTGTATGTAGTGCCCTTAAAACACTGATAATGCCCTAACATTGCATAATGATGCCCATTGCACCTTTGCTTTAGCCCTTAAAGCCCTCATGGTGACCCTTAAACATAAAACCCTTACCATCAAATTAAAGTGTTAAAACATTTTTTTTAAATCAATAAAAGATCACTAACAAATAAATAAAATATTAAGATAATAAACTTAATGTTTACCCACCTTTAAAAGCATGTTTCTAATAATCAATGAAACCTTTTAACCATCCTCTAAGGTAGGCCCCTTTAAGTAGTTATGTAAATAAAATCTTTAAATCAATTTTTTAATTTAATAAAAGACCTTGAGGCTTGAACCCCTCAAGGAAGTCGGCCCCATCATATATTTAAGTATTAAAACAATTTTTAAGAATCAAATTTAAAATTTAATAAAAAACTAAATTCCCTAGAAGTTGACCCTAACTAGTCCTCTCTCTCTCACGCCTACTCAAGTGTTCATTTTCAATAACCTTCTTGCCATAACATACAACAACGAATATAGAACTTAACTGAGGTTTTTCGGTGGGGTTACTTAGCAGCAGCAGATAGGCATACGAAATTTCCACAGAGATGTGTCACCCTTGTAGTTTTTGGGATCAAATCAACACTTGCCATCACCTCTATCCATCTTCTTTTGGACTGAAATAATTCGCTGGTCTGAGGAAGGTTTTTTGGTGGGGTTACTGCAGAGATATCCGAAGTTTCCACAGAGTTTAAACATATTTTTTTGGGTGAAATATCTTGTGACAATTCCCAATTCTAGAACAGTCTAGGGTTGATGTGGTGCTGCCCTCAACTACAGATCTGAGTCCTAAAACAGTGCAAGTAGTTTGGGAGTATAAAGTCTAATACCTGAGCCCTCTTTTTGCAGTACACGTACAAAGTTTTTGGGCTCTTCTACAATAGTGTATTAGCAAGACATGCATGAACAGTATATACAGTAATATATTTATATGCATAGTACTATGTGAAGTAATATACAAGTGAATGAATACAGTAGACAAGGTGTATGTACAGCTGACAAGACAAGTGTATGTACAGTATGTGTACATGTATATGAACAGTGATGAGTGAACATTTAGTGATGATCAGTGGTATGTGGTATGTATCGATGAACAGTGCTATCCAATAGTGTACAACAGTACAAGTGTTTGTATAGTGGAATGTACAGGGGAATGTAAACAATATTGTGCAATGAGTTCAATGTATATATGTACAATATATGTATAGTACGGTGTGTGCATAGTGAATGTACAGTAGTATCAGTGTGTACAAGTGTACAAGTACAAGTGGTATGTACAGTGATATTAATGTACAAATGTATGTACAAGCCAAAGTATGAAGTTGTGATCCATTATATGATGATGCATGCCTTGATATGATACATGATGATGATGAAGAGATGAGACATCTACCTGTTATCACCTATTTTGTACAATAGTTGAACCTCCATTGAGCCGCCAATGTTGGAACACCATCAGTGTTCACTTCCAGAGTATCAGGGGTTTAGATTGCAATAATTAGCCAACTTTGGCTAGCCAGTTTTATTTTTCAGTCAAAATGACCATGGCCCCACGGGGTTTGTAATAAATGTGCTAGTAGGATTTTTGAGTGGCTCGGTCCCCCATGACAGTGGTTCAAGAGACTTAGCTAATCTAAGATGCCTAATGCAGGGGTACGCAGTTCTATGAATGCTCTTCAATAGAGAGTGCTCTTGACTTTTGTTACTACAAGTTCAAGAGTCTTACTTAGATTGTTAAAATAAAACATAAACCATCTAACTACCCAAGAGTCTCTTTCAGGCTTTTTAGGGCCCTAATTAAGAAAGCAAGGGGGTAAGTATACATCAAGAACTTATGCAATATTTAATCAAACGGTCAAATCAATACTTTTACTTCATTTTCAAAAAACACAATGAATTAATCAAAACATGAACTACTAGATTATGATTAAGCAACTTATCCTACCCTATTCTACCATTAGCAATTTAAACCAAAAAATGAAAGGCATGACAATGAGACGATACAGGCTTCCCCCAAATGGGGGAAGAAGGGTGTGGGAGTCATAATCCCACTCGTTTTTTATTAATTTTACAATTTTTTGATGACTTGTTCTTTGCCTTTTTCCTGAAAGAACAGGGAGAGAAAGAGATGGAGAGAAAAGGGAAAATTGTCTTTTTGTTCTTGCTTGCTTAAGGCCGTTGGGCTTTTCTCGATTCTTCCTACAAATAAGAGCTTTAAACAGTTCAAACGTTATGCATTAATCAAAATTTTAAAGACAAAAAACTACAAACTAGACTCTGAAAGAGGGGTAAAAACCAGCGATGAAAGAGGAGGAAAGAGAGAGAAGAAAAACCAAGAAAAAGGGAGAGAGAAAAGGAAAAAAGAGGGCTGTCCTAAAGGTGAAAAAGAAGGCTGTCCAAAGGTAAAAAGAGGGAGAGCTGTAAAACAGTAAAAGAGGGCAGTCCAACGGTAAAAAGAGGGCTGTAAAACAGTAAAAGAGGGCAGTCCAACAGTAAAAAGAGGGCTGTAAAACAGTAAAAGAGGGCAATGAACTAAGTGAAAAGAAGGCTATCCAAAAAGAAGAAAAAGAGGGCTGTCCAAAGCTAGAAAAATGGGTGAAAACTAAGGAAAAAGAGGGCTTTCCAAAGGGAAGAAAGAGGGCTGCAAAATAACGTGGAAAGAGGGAAGCGAAGAAGAAAAAGGAAAGGCAAGCCAAACAAGGCAATGGGAAGGAAGCCTAAGGATTGAAAGAAGTAAACTAGGGCCTGTTACCAACTTTTTTGTACCATAGTTGGGTTACCTGAGGAGCCGCCGGTTGACAGACTTGTTCAAAGTCTGATTCCAGTGTATCAGTTGATCCATATGCATGTCTAGCCAATATTGGCTAGCCAGTTTTTCATTTGAATAATTTTGACCATGCCCCGCGGGGTTTGTAATAAAATGTGCTAGTAGGGTATTTTTGAGTGGTTCGGTCTCCTAAGACGTAGAATCTCAAATAAGGTATTCCAAGGAGTTTTTTGCCACTGACAATTATGCTTTGCCTTCAGCCGAGTATAATTGACGAGGTTTTCTCCCGCTTCCTCCAAAGCTGGAATGCCTGATGTTGAATTCTGGGCCTTGGGGGGTTATTAGAGCCCAACTGAGTGTTATAAACCTACTAAGCATTATTTAGGTAGATCATGGTCATGTCCTAAGTCATCTGGACATATAAAAAAAATTCGAAAAAATCTTTTTCGAACGGGGAAAAAATTATATTTTAAATTTTTTATTTTTTAATTACTTTTCCTAAGTTTTTTGGGTTAATTTTTCCATAAATTAAATGGAAAAAACCCGTTTGTAATAAATCGGTCATCCAAACTCCGAATTCAGTGATTGAAGGCTCTAACCTTAAGCCAAAAATCATTCTTGATCGGCCAGCCAGTCAAAACCAACTTTCGGATCATCAATCGGACACATAATGCATTTTTTCTCAAAAAAGTCAGTTTTGAGGAAAAAAATGAATCTTTATTAAAAAATGATTATTTTGGAAATTAATCCAAATTCAGCGAAATAAAAGGCTAAATGACATCTCATCGAGCACTTATGATGTTTGGAGTTGTCATAACTCAGCTTCAGTCAACATTAAGTGAGCAATTAATTTATTATCAGTTAGTCGCTTTGTCATCTCCAGCTAAAGAATGAGATGGAGAGCACTCATTGATCCGGTGATTTGATCGAGGTGAAGACTGAGGCTTACACTATCAGTGGGCTTCCCAAACCTACCACAGGCTCCTGCCAAACCTAAAAGGTTGTTTACCTACATCACCAGACGTCTCATTCACAGCTCACACCCCTCTCTCTCCTGAGGGCGTCTTCCACACGTGTGGGTTCATTTATGGCTTGATTTGGTTGTTCAGGGTTGGAGTGGGGGCGCCTTGCCTAGGTGGAGGCCTCCCCTCACTCCCAGCTCTCTGTCTTAGGTTTGGTTTCTCTATTTGGTGGCCAGGCCAGTTAGGTTATGAGGTTTGGTTTAAGGGTTTTAGCACTCTCTCATTGTATAAATAGAGACTCCTTCAGCTCTATTTGGATGGACTTTTGTAGCAGAGTTACTCTAAGAAAATTGTATCAAGCATTTGCTTTAATTTGTTAATAAAGATCAGACTTTGGAGGTCCATGAGCTCTTGGATGTGGTAGTTCTTTGCAATTGGTTGAGGTGATATCGTCTCTAACCCCTATTTCCTTAATGCTTATGTGAGATTAAATTGTTTATTTGTTAGCTCAAGAGGCCATTGTTGGCACAATAGAACAATCATTTGTAGTTCAACTTGATTGTTTATGTGAAATAGATTAGTAATTTTGATGGACATGAGTAACCAGTATATACGTAATGTTGATCATAATTCAATTTTCTTAGCATACTAGCATATATTTTGATCTCACGTTTTGTGCTTAGTTGTAGTGTGTTTTCAGGCTTCACAGGTTGAAGAAGGGTGTGAGCTCAGCTTCTTCTATCCCAAGCTTCAAGCAACATTTTTTATCTAACACTTTCATTGCAGGACCTACAGAGATCTTCTTTTTCAAAATACAAAAAGAAAGCTGGGAGTCTAACTCTCTCTCTTGGGTTCCATCCATAAATTTAAATACTTTCTTGATTACCGAACTTCCTTCCTCTAGTTCTCCCTTTGCTCCTTGACTTCTTTTGTTTCCTTGCTTGCTAACCCCTTTCCTCCTTGACTTGTTTGCCTTTTCTCACTTTTTCTTCATCGCTGCCCCGTTTTTCTCTCTTTTACCATCCCTTTTCTTTATTTTGGACAACCCTAGTGTGCCCTAGTCTTCCTTCCCTTTTTGCCTCTTTTTGCCCTAGTTTTGGGGCCTTCTTCAACCTTGTTATTGGCCTTTTCTTCCACTTTTTGTTCGCTGCCCTGTTTTGTATTTTTTATGACAATCATTTGTTTTTTCTTTCGTTGCCCCGTTTTCTTCAATTTTTGTCCTCCTTTAGCTTCATAGTTGGCTGCCCTATCCCTCCCTTTCTTTGATTTTGACCTTCTCTTTGTTTTCTTGCCTTCTTTTCCTCATCTTCTTTTGTTTCAGCCCTCTTTTCCTTTACTCTTTTGGCTCTCATTCAAAATTCTTCTCTTTTCCCTTTTCACAGGTTTCAGAAGGATCTTCAAGTACAAGTAAAAGCACTCTCCTTTTCTTTTTTTTACACAAATTTTAATGATAGTAGAGTTGTATACTTTTATTTGAAAATCCCTTTCAAGGATTAAATTCCTAAAGGCAATTTGTAATAATTTCAATAAAGTACTTTTGTTTGAGTGGGGTTTTTAAGTCCCCA
>LPNX010600058.1:563725-609784 GCA_001517045.1 Pseudotsuga menziesii
CAGAAACGGCACTGGATCTTTAAACCCTACAAGAGTAACTTAATTAAAACTTTTCCCCCATAACCAACGCTCCAGCGTTGTTTCATTTAAATACCGAGGCATGTGGGCAAATTCCAAGTGTGAGCGTCGGGCTACCCAATCTGGGCACAAGTAGTCAAGTTATTGAACACTTACCTATGATCCCAAACAGGTCCGTCATGTCTTAGAACAGAGCCACTGAAGGTATTTCCGGTTAGGACATCCAGCTACCGTAAGCAAGACCACTATTAAAAACTCTTAAAATCTACCAAGAGCACTTGTAAAACCTAATACTCACTAGCTTAATTCCTAGATTTTATTTCACGCATTTATTTGACTCCATAAGGCACAGGTCCTTTGTTATATTTGATTAATTTTCTATCTTGATCAACTGTCTATGGTCCATTTCAATTGATTATATTTGAATGCTTAAGTTATAAGTCTGGAATCTTTGCTTATCTATGTGATCTCTTGTTAGCAACGTGGATTGCTTTGATTAATCATCATCCCCTTAATATTAATCATTTTAAATCACAATAACTCCTAAACAACACCCATCCACATCCAAAACATCCAAAACTTAACTTAAACATTGAGCCATAGAAAACTCTTTGTTAGGGACTACCCCCCTTGGCTTCGTTAGGAGTTAGCCTAAATGGAGAAGCTAGGAGTAGGTGACAGTACCTAGCTCTGTGCTTGCCCCCAAGGTCACACCTCTCCCACTTTCTCAAGTGAGGAGACAGCTTTCAATTGATTTCTGCTGCTGGCGTGCAATCGGCGAACAACAGGGCCTCCTAAGTAACCGGTAACCAAAAGAACATTATCTTGTGGATGGAACACAAGAGAGAGAGAGTTGCTCCCAGCTTTCTTTTTGAAGCAAAAGATGACGAACCCTGTAGGTCCTGCAATTAAAAATGTTAAATTCAAATGGTTGTTTTGAAGCATGGGATAGAAGCAGCTGAGCTCACACCCTTCTACAATCTATGAAGCCTGAATCACATCAAAACTTAAAACAAGAAGTGAGATAAAATATATGCTAGTATGTTAGGCAAATCAAATCAAGATCAACATTTTGTATTACTTACTACTCATGTCCATCAAAATATCGATTTACTTTGCATAAATAACTAAATTGAAATTACAAATGGCTATTCTACTGTGCCAACAATGGCCTTCTTGAGCTAGCAAAATATTTAATCACATACAAGTATTTAAAAGAGATGAGTTAGAGACAATATCACCTCAACCATGAGGAATCCAGCACAATCAAAAGCCCATAGACCTCCAAAGTCGAACATCTTTATTAACAAAGCCAAAGCAAAATGCTTGATACAATTTTCTCAAAGTAACTTTAACCCAAAAGTTCCATCCCAATAGAGCTAAAGAAGCCTCTAATTATACAATGAAAGAAGAACCCAAAACCCTAAAACCAGAAAACCAGACCTAACCGGCTCGACACACCGTTGAAAGACCAGACCTGAAGAAAATCAGCTGGGAGTGAGGGGAAGCCTCCACCTAGGCAAGGCGCCCCCACTCCAACCCTAGGCGCTGAAATCAAGCCACAGAAGGAGCCACACATGTGAAAGACGCCCTCATAAGGAAGAAGGGCGTGAGGATGAAGAGGGGCGTGAACAAGCCGAAGAGAGGCATGGGCTAGGTAAGGAAGAGCTACTGCTAGGTCTGGAGGAGCCACTGCCAGTAGATCATAATGTAATCATCAGTCCCTGCCTCGATCAAATCATCAAACCAATGAGTGATCTCCATCTCATCCAATTCAGGAGTTTAGCTGGAGATGACAAGTCCGTTAACTGAATATATCTTTAATGCTCACTGAAGCTGAGTTATGATAACTCCAATCATCATAAATGCCCATTGACATGTCATTTAGCCTTTTATTTCACTGAATTTGGATTAATTTGGAGAGTTTTGAATTTTCTCCAAAATAATCATTTTTTCCCCAAAAATGACTTTTTTGAGAAAATGAGCATTATGTGTCCTATTGATAATCTGATAGTTGGATCTGACTGGCTGGCTGATCAAGAATGATTTTTGACTTAAGGTTAGAATCACTGAATTCGGGGTCCAGATGACTAACTTATTACAAACGGGATTTTTCCATTTAATTTATGGAAAAATTAATTAAAAAACTTAGGGAAATAATTAAAAAATAATTTTTTAACGCGTCCGGTAAAAAAATTTCAAAAATTTTTTGATGGTCCTATTGACTTAGGACATGACCATGCTCTATTCTAATAATGCCTAGTAGGTTTATATACACTTAGTTGGGCTCTAACAACCCCCCAAGGCCCAGAATTCAAAATCGGGCATTCCAGCTTTGGAGGAAGCGAGAGAAAACCTCGTCAATTATACTCAACTATAGGCAAAGCATAATTGTCAAGGGCAAAAAACTCCCTGGAATACCTTAGTTGAGATTCTACGTCTTAGGAGACCGAACCATTCAAAACACCCTACTAGCACATTTTATTACAAACCCCGCGGGGCCATGGTCAAAATTATTCAAATGAAAAACTGGCTAGCCAAAATTGGCTAGACATAAAGACGGATCAACTGATACACTGGAATCAAACATTGGACATGTTTGTCAACCGACGGCTCCTCAGGTAACCCAACTATGGTACAAAAAAGTTGGTAACAACTTGTTCAGTGAGTGTGGTATACTTTATGGCAGTGAAATGAAGTATTGGTATACAAGGTGAACTTGGCAGTGATTAGAGAGCAGAAATTATCAGCAGCAGATTCAGAGATTGGTTTGACATGTCCACAGGTTCAGTCATATTTTCTTCAGGGTGGTAGGGAGGTGCTAGGGCTCACAATCTTGTAAGTTAAGCTGTTGTAGCCATAGAAGAAAGAATCGTCGATTTCACGAAAAATTGCGATTTTTCAAGCCCGACGAATTTTTCCCACAATAAAATCGCGATTTTTTTAAAAAATCGGACACCGCAATGTTTGGTAAAAATCGGCAATTCTTTAGCAAAAATCGCGCCACGATAGGAAACCGCAGCTCGGCAATTGATGGCGAATTCGGGGAGTGTAAAAATGATTTTTTGGTTTTATTTTTTTGTTTACGAGTTGTTGGCTGTCGTGGGTCGTGACCGAGCTTGCTGGAGGGAGTCGTGATTGTCAACTTGTCGTGAGTCATGTGGGAGTAGTGAGGGACCGAGGGTTTGTTGTAGTGTGCAGTGTGCACTATGATGTGAGCAGTGAGGGTTTGCAAGTTTGCAATTGTCATCAAAGTTCCCATTCCAACACTTCCAGGCATGTAGACAATTGCTATTTAAATTTTAAATTTTAATCAAATGTGCAGATCTGATATTTTCAATTAAATCTGAGTATTGTATTAGTTTAGCTACTGTGGGATAATCATAATATATGTGTGTTGACAGTTGAATATAATATCTCCTTGTCTGAAAATTCAATCATACACTAAAAGTTAAAACACATAATTCCATAATAGTGTTCCAACTCCAAGAATTGGTTATTGAGCAGGCAGCTATAGCAAACTGCAGTAGGACAGGAAGTATTTGTCAAAATATCTCTACCAATTTCTATTGTAGAAGCATACAGACAACAGATTTTACAATCTTAAACTTTTTAATTTTTACAATTTTAACAATCAATTTATTATTTTAGTGTTGATGATTTTATCATTTATGGAAGGCCTACAGCTACTAGCCTTGTGCTTTGGTTTGTTCTTTGGGTTGAATGTTTTTTTTTGTTTTTTTGCAGTCAAAGGTTTGAGTTTTGCAGCTGTACATTTCCATTGCAAAAATGCCAAAGGCATTATACCCTTTTTGGCAATACGCTGACCCTGATGGAACAAACTGACAACGATTGAATTGCAAATTGTGTGGACAACATATGACAGGAGGCATTAGCAGGTTGAGGTACCATTTGGCATAACTCCCTAGCCATGATGTGGGGCTTTGTAATGCAATTACCCCCCAGATTATGAGAATGGCCCATGATGCAATTTGCTCGAAGGATAGAAAAAGGGAAGAGTTAGCTGCAAATAGAGCTGAACTTGTTGCAGGTGGAGTGGCTAGGACTTCAGGGACATATGATTATGATCATCTGGATCCCACTGAGGGTAGTGTTGGGGGCTCCACGGCCATGGGTTCAGCTTCCGTGAGGGCTACTGCCTCATCTTTCTTTGTTCCATAGAATAGCATCAAGTCCATGGTTAAAAAAAGGGAGAAGGAAGAAGCAAAAAGGGTTATGGGGAGGATGTTTTATGGAGTGACTTGCCTCTTACAATAGCAAGAATCAATCTTTTTTTTAGCCTATGTGTGATGCCATTGCTATTGTTGGCCCAAGGTACAACTGCCCTACATATGAGGAGATTCGAGGCCCAATTCTTCAAGCAGAGAAGAAAGACATCAACACTAGATTGGAGGAATTCAAACAGTCATGGGAGAATTCTAGATGCACATTGATCCCTGATGGTTGGTCAGATGCGAAGCGTAGGACCCTTCTCAATTTCTTGGTACAGTGCCCTAAAGGTACCATGTTTATCAAATCCGGTGATGCATCGGCATAGGTAAAAGAAGCAGCATTGTTATATGAGTTGTTGGATGGGGTCCTTCAGAAGATTGGTGTGGACAATGTGGTGCAGATCATAACAGATAATGCGGCCAATTATGTGGTTGCTGGTAGATCGCTTATGGAGAGACACCCCTCACTATTTTGGAGTCCATGTGCTGCACATTGTATTGATACGATGCTAGAGGATGTGGGGAAAATTCCCTTCATCGAGGAGGTTGTTGATCAGGCTAGGAGTATCACCAAATTCATATATAACCATGCTTGGGTTCTTAGCCTCATGAGGAGATGCACGAGAAACAGGGAATTGTTGCGCCCTGGAATCACACGATTTGCCACCAACTTCATTTCTCTTCAGTCTTTGCTTCGAGTTCAGTTTGAGATGAAGCAAATGTTTGTTTGTGATGAGTGGTGAGATTGCACATATAGCAGGAGAGAGGATGGGAAAGCCATCGCTAGATTGGTTTACACCAACTCCTTTTGGGAAGGAGTGGAGGAAGTGTGCTCAATCAGTGAACCTTTGGTAAAGGTTTTGAGATTAGTTGACAGTGACAAGCCCGCTATGGATTATTTGTACGAAGCCATGGATAGGGCCAAAGAGTCTATTCGATCTTATTATGTGGGGAAGGGTACCCCTGGACACAATAGACACATGATGCTATGGGAATTGATTGATACACGGTGGACCAAGATGCTCCATCGACCTATTCATGCAGTTGCACTTTTCCTCAACCCTGCCTTTTCCTACAAGTGTAAGTTTGATTTTGATGAAGAGGTTTTGGAAGGGCTTATCGAATGTATGAATAGGATGGTACCTAATTTTGAGACTCGGGAGAGTATTACTCGTGAGATGGAGATGTATCAAGAGACTAATAGACTATTTGGCTATAGTCAATGTTGTCCGTGCAAGGAACAATTTGACTCCAAGTAAGTGATTGCAATTTATAATTTATTTGTATTTTGAACTTCAAATTCTTAAATTTTAATTGTGTTTTATGATTTATCATTTTATTTGAAATTTAAAATTTGAAATATATAATCCGATTCTCTTTCTTTCTTGTTTATTGTAGGTGTTTGGTGGAGGACATATGGTGCAAGGGCACCAAATTTTAAAAAATTTGCCATCCGAGTCCTCAGCCAAACCTGTAGTTCTTCTGGTTGTGAGCATAATTGGAGTGTCTTTGATCAAATACACTCAAAGAAACGCACCGGGTAAGAACTTTATCAAAGAAATTAAATTCATTGTAATTTCAGATCCTCTTTCATATTGTTTTCCTCTGGCCTCAAGACTCAAGACTCATAAATCTTTTTATCACCCTCTTACGGGTTGGATTTCCCACGCCTAAATGACTTGGTGTATGTCCACTACAATCTTCGACTGTGGATGAAGCAGGTGGAGAAATCACTCGATGTGGATGCCATTTGCTTCGACAATATTCATGTATTGTCGAAGTGGAGGGTGGAGGTTGAGTTACCTATCATGGAGGAGGCACCTGCATGGTTAGATGAGGAGCAGCAGCAGCAGCAGCAGGGGCAAGAGGATGAGGAGGAGCAAGAGGAGGAACAAGAGGAGGAGGCGAAGCGCTTTGACCCAGAGGACTTTGTTATGCACTAATTTTGCACTTAGTGGATTTTCGGTGAGCCACTAGAGTATTGAACAAGTACACTTGTTCATGATCAGAGTTCAGAAGCCCGCCAGCCTTTTTTTGCAAGCCTGTTCGAAAAATTTTGTAACACATGTTCATACCCCCTTGGGGAAATTGTAAAAAATGCCCTAACATTTAATTTTTTATAAAAGGCTCGGCTTCCCAGACTTGAGCATCAAGCCGACTAGCCCAGAGTGTTTTTTCCCTTGGTTATTATTGGTTGTTGAACAAACGACTAATAATTTCTAATTTTTTCACTCACACCTCCAAAGCTAGGGTAGTTGTCTTGGTGTTTCGGCCTTTGGAGGTTATTGGAGCCTTCGTGTCGATGTTTTTCAACATGCTAGTCATTTCGATTGAGTCGTATGAACATGTACTAGGTCCCCCTAGAGTTTCATTTGATTTCGAGAAAAAATAGTTTTTTTCCATTTTTTAAGCCATTTTTTAATGGTTTAAATGGAAAAATTCAAAATGTAAAAAAAGTATGATCCGGAGTCCGTTTTTGGCGTGGTTGGGCGCATTTTCAAGCCCGGAGTAGCATCTTTACCACAAGAGCCACTTTCACTATGTTTCGGCCAGTTGAAGCATCCCGAAAGACATCGTTTGGCTAACAGAGCATCAAAGTAGCATTTTAATGCTAAATTTGGACATAATGCACAAAAGTCAAAAATTTAGCTAAGTCAAAAATTAATATTTTAAGGGTGGAGATGACATGGAGGTGGGTCCCTCATGCCATGTAACCCACTTCAAAATATGATATGAGTTAAACTTTGGTTTAAAGGCATGGCTACGAATTATTTTCAAAAGGAGATGACGTGAAGGTGAAGGGACTCACGCTTATGTGCTAGTGAGGAGTGGGATTGGGGGACCCATCCACTTAAAGAATTAAATTAATATTATAAGCCATGGCATATAATTCCAATGCATGCGCATTATTTAAAAAAGAATGGTCACGTTTTATTTAAAAGGGATGCTCACGAAAGGAGGTAGAGGCTCACATTTTATTTTATATGTCGATGACTTGTTCCTGACAGAAAAGAGGAACTCATTAAATTTGCAAGAAGAAGACTTGCTGTCGAGTTCGAGATAAAGGACTTGGGGATGATGCACTACGTTCTAGGCATGGAGGTGTGGACAAGGGAAGTATGCAGTAGAGATCCTGAAGAGGTTCAGGATGATGGACTGCAAGGCCATGACCACACCTATGGCATCAAACCTGAAGCTATTGAGTGTTGCTTCTTCAGAGTCGGTTGATGCCACGATGTATCATCAGAGGATTTATTCCTTGATGTACTTGACAAATACGAGACCAGATATTTGCTTTGCTATGAACACATTGAGACATGTTCACCTGATGGTTACAAAGCATGCAGTGAGGTACCTGAAGGGTACAATTGATTATGGGCTCAAGTATGAGGCGAATCAGAAGATTAACCTGGAGGGTTATGAGGATTTGTATTGGGCAGGTAGTGCCAATGATAGGAAGAGCACTTCGAGGTGCTACTTCAGTATGGGATCAAGTGTGATCTCTTGGTTTGGCAGGATGGAGTCCTGCATGGCGCTGACTACAGCTGAGGCAAAAGATGTTGCCCCTTGCTATTTGGAAAGAGGAGCAGTGAAGCTCCAGTATGTGATCCAGATCGAGATCTCTCGAAAGAGGGATTTCTAGCATAGTCGGTAAGACAAGTTGTCTGCGCATAAATCCTAGCGAAGCTCGTAGGTTGCTCAGATGTAAACAAACCTGTAGGTTGTCCTCCGATGTAATCGGTCCTAGCGAAGCTCGCAAGTTATCCTTGAACGTAATCAGCCCTGATGTGATTCTATGCTAGAAATGGCCATAGTGAAGTTTGAATACTTCAAGGAGAAGCTTGGTGTTCTCCAGATCGAGGTTTCCCCCAAGGGGAAGAGATGAGTCTGTGAGCCATTCTGACATGGTGAGAGGATTGGTTGCTTCCATGGTCAAATGTAAGGGCTGAGCCATTCTGTCATGGTGAGAGGATTGATTCCTTCCAAGTCAGATGTGAGTGCTGAGCCATTCTGATGTGACTGTAGGATTGGTTCCTATATGATCAGATATAAGGGCTATTGCCATTCTCTGAATGGAGGTACCTGGTCAGTTAACAGGAATACTCAGTCTAGGACAGTGGGCCATTCTGATATGACTGTGGGATGTAGTCTCACATGATCAAATATAAGTGCAGGGCCATTCTGATGTGATTGAGGGATATGTTCCCACTTGACCAGATATAAGGGTTGTTGTCATTCTCTAAATGGAGGCACCTGGTCAGTTACCAGGAACCCTCAGTCTGGGACTGAGAGCCTTTCTGACGAGTCAAGGTCAGATGTCCAGGCTGGTGGATGTGAGTGTTGTGCCTTTTCACGGATGATAGTAGTTGTGTCCTATCATGCTGGTGAGTGTAAGTGTTGTGCCTTTCTGACGAGTCAAGGTCAGATGTAAGTGCAGTTCCTTTCCACAAATGATAGTAGTTGTGTCCTATCATGCTAGTGGATGTGAGTGCTGTGCCTTTTCACAGATGATAGTAATTGTGTCCTATCATGCTAGTGAATGTAAGTGTTGTGCCTTTCTGACATGGTGTTGGATGTGTTCCTCTCATGGTCAGATGTGAGTGCTGGCCATTCTGACTTAGGGTCAGATATAAGCGTTGAACAAGACCTACATGGAGGCTAGGCCTACAACCAGCATGAAAAAGGGCTGGCTCTGTAGAACTTTCTGTGACGAGAATAATCATGAGATAGCACCTATAATGATGACCCAGTGATGATCTAGATCAAGTGATGATCCAGATCCAGTGATGATGATCCAAATCCAATGATGTTGATCCAGCAGAGATGATCCAAATCAAGTGATGATCCAGATCCAGTGATGTTGATCCAGCAGAGATGATCCAGATCGAGTGATGATCTAAATCCAGTGATGATGATCCAGATCGAGTGATGATCCAGATCCAGATAAAGATGACTTGAAGATGAAAGATGACCTGAAGATGAAGATGACTTGAAGATGACGAGGACTCGATGATGTTCCAGATGATACAGAGAAGAAGACTTGTGCTGATAAATTGTGTCGAGAGAATACCTTCCTAGTTAAGAGGGAGTGTTGTTGTAATTGTAATTTCGGAATGTATTCACTTGTATATCTTCTGTATTGTACCCCGATGTTTATTCCGGGAAGTGTTTATAATGTAATTGAGTCATGTCATGCCCCGATGTTCCGATAGGGATTTTCTATAATGTGAACAAGTCATGTCAAGTCATTGTGGGTAACCCTCCTATTGATCAAGGGTTAAAGTCCCCGCAGTTGTGGGGCCCTAGGGTTATTAGACTATCCTAGAGAAGTCGACCCTAGGTGAGTTATTGTAAGTCGGGGCAATAGTCCCCACTGTTGTGTTAAGGACCAGCGTAGATCCAAATCCTAGGCTCTATCAAGCGCCGAGATGGATCAAATCTCTCCAGGTGAAAACCTATTTTTAGGTATCCATTGATTTGATTCAAACCAAAAGACACATCTTTTTATTTAAGGTCCACATATAATATTTTTATTATTAATATTTAATATTATTTATGGCCGACATATTATATTTTTTATTATTTTTTATTTTGTTAGGAACGAACATTGCATCATTTCCCCACACATGGTTTTAAAACCATATGCAAGGCCCTCCTACAACCATGGGTTGTTTAGGAGGCCTTGCACATGGTCTTAAAACCATTTGCAAGGCCCTCCTACACCATGTACAATAAAACCATGGGTTGTTTAGGAGGCCTTGCACATGGTTTAAAAACCATGTGAAAATCCTCCTAAACCATGTAAAATAAAACCATGGGTTGTTTAGAATTCCTTGCACATGGTTTTAAAACCATGTGCAAGGCCAACATTTTTTTTGTTGATAATTCAATTTTGTGTTTTTTTCTTGACACACATTTTTTTTACGGATAATTAAATTTTTACTTTTTTATTGTTTTGTTAGGTAGGGAGATTACATCTCCCCCATATTAGATTGTTTTTGTGGCCGACATTTATTTTGGCCTATTAGAAAATTGATTTTTTATTAATAAAAATAATGTTATGAAAGTGATATTATTTTTTATTTTAGGTTATTTGATCCATCTTGACGCCTACCTACAAACATATTCTCAAGTATTACACTTAAAAAGGTTTGGATCTAGGCTGATTGTAATAAAAATATTAAAAAATATTAACATTAAAAACAAAATTACAATTTTTAACATATATTAATCAAATTCTAATACAACTTTAATAAATATTATTTAAACAAATTTTAATAATAAAAAACCATTTTTTATGAATATGCATTATATCCTATATTGTTTAAAATCAAAATCTAATACAATTTTAATAAATATGATTTAATCAAAATCTAATAATAATGAATATTTTCACATGGTTTTTAAACCATGTGCAGGGCCTCCTAAACAACCCATGGTTTTATTGTACATGGTGTAGGAGGGCCTTGCAAATGGTTTTAAGACCATGTGCAAGGCCTCCTAAACAACCCATGGTTTTATTGTACATGGTGTAGGAGGGCCTTGCAAATGGTTTTAAGACCATGTGCAAGGCCTCCTAAACAACCCATGGTTGTAGGAGGGCCTTGCATATGGTTTTAAGACCATGTGTGGGGAAATGATGCAATGTTCGTTCCTAACAAAATAAAAAATATTATATGTCGGCCATAAATAATATTAAATATTAATAATAAAAATATTATATGTGGACCTTAAATAAAAAGATGTGTCTTTTGGTTTGAATCAAATCAATGGATACCTAAAAATAGGTTTTCACCTGGAGAGATTTGATCCATCTCGGCGCTTGATAGAGCCTAGGATTTGGATCTACACTGGTATTAGTATCATTTATATGCATGTTTTTAGATAAACACTTTTTCTAATACCATTTTAATAAATATTATTTAATCAAAATCTAATAATAATGAATAAATTATTTTTATCGCCATCATTTATACTTGTTTATAAATAGAGATTTTTACAAATGGGAATCCAACTTTGTACATAATAACGTTTTTCACAAATTTCTTCAAACGCTTATGTTTTATATATTAATAATATAGGAGAATGTGTTTAATATTCCAAGTAAGGAAACCTTGAGGCGGCTGAATAGACAGTGCCCAAAGATGGTCGCTAATACATAGTTATCAAATTTGTCCGTTACTGCAGAAATGCTGGCGAATCTGTTCAAGAAGCCGAGTGAGTTCTAGGACATCAATGTTGTTATTGGGCACTATTACTGAAACCCGTGAACACAAAGATTTATTACTTTATGATCTGCATAAGAAGGTTTTGGGTGGCTGTCACTTAATTGTTTCTGATTTATAGCATTGGCTTGATTTTGTGCTTAGTATGGTAAACTTATTTTAATTTTTTTAAAACAAATATTTATACAAACCAGTTTGGAAACAAATGCAGAATTAAAGCACACTGAGGAACTATTTACAAATGTTAGATCCTATGTTAAAAGACACAATTTGGGAAAAAATTTAAATCACACATTATCGCAAAGATTTTGGGTAAATGAAATACATATCGAAAACATTTTGAGGAAATGAAATACATAATTTTTTTTAGATATGTAGCAAGAATAATAATACCTTTTACAAATCCACACCAATTTTGGCAAAGGAAAAGTATACATTTCATATTAATAATGCATAGGCTTTAAATATGTAACAAATATTAATAAATAAATTCTATTGACCAACCTATATTTTGAAAAAGGATTTGTATTATTCCAGATCCGTCACAAATACCCTAACGTTGACTTTTGTCAAGGATACATAGGTTATAACAATATAATAGTTATTAATATAATACCATAACACATATTTTTACAAACTATGTCGTCCTGTATCTATCAAAGCAGAAAGAACGAAATCGATTGGAGAGTTGAGATAAAATACCAGGTGGGAAGATCATTGAACTCAGGAAAAACCACAGATCAAAAGATTGGATCACAACTCAACAATGATTATTATATAGGAAAAACCACAGATCAAAAGATTGGATCACAACTCAACAATGATTATGATATACAGAATTTTAGATAGCAGGAATCATGCATTACCACATAACCACTCAGACACAGATTTCCAAACTATATATATAAATGCAGACAGTGTTAAGGATCTCTCTGGATCTTTGGAATGTAATCAGACAATGTTACGGATCTCTCTCGGTGTTACGGATTACAAAATGCAGACAATGTTAAGTATCTCGGTGTTTATCAACATTAATGCACAGTCGTTTTTTAATGGTTTTTTAATGGTGTTTTTATAGTTGTTTTTTAATAATGGTGTTTGTATAATAGTTTTATTAATTTTAATTTTCCATTATTTATAGCCGACATAAGGTTACATAACTTTAACATTACAAGTTACAAGATCTCCCCATACTGGGCTGTAAAGTGTCTCTCAGTGTAATTATTTTTTGCCGACATGTTACAAACGTTAGTAACGTTACATCACGTTACAAGATCTCCCCCATACTGGGCTGTAAAGCGCCTCTCGGCGCAATAACCCTCCTTGTTGGTCAGAGGGGCAAAGTCCCCACAAGTTGTGGGGCACTAGGGTTATTAGACTCTCCTAGAGATGTCGGCTCTAGTAAGTAATTGTTAAGTGAGGCCGACATGTTGGAGAGGACATTAAGTGAACGAAAGAATATAAATAGAGAGTAAGCCTCTCTATTTAACACACACACACTCACTCATTGGGGCGCATGAGTGAGAGAGAAGTTGCTGGGACAAGAGAGAGACTACTGCTGTCGGGAGATCATCTTTATGTTTTCGGGTTTTACTTTTGGTGCTGATTCTATCTCTGAGGAAGTTGCGAGGTTTTCTCCTTTATGGTTTCCCCGAGAAAAATTCTTTGTTTCTCTTGTCTCTTGTGTTTATTGCTGTGCATGTTATTCTCTCAGTTAAAGATCCTAAGATCATAATGCTAGCTTGAATGATAAAAATCTAACATCTTCTCCCTTTTCAAGGGTGGATGATTTTGCAGACCACCTCTGCCCGTATGATTGTAATTTCCTATCTTTCTTATGAATAAAATTGAGTCTTTGGAGGACAATTTGATGGGGCAAGAACTTTCATGGTGAATATTCGGCTTATAACCGAGGTGATATCTGTGTAGCTGTTTTATTATTTATGCATGTTGTGTTATCTAGCTTAGAAGGTTATATTCTAATCCATAGAGTAGGCATTTGAAGTTTCAACTTGCTTGCTTATGTGTAGTTATATAAAATCTAAGAGTTGCATTTTGTAGTCAGTTATACTTATGGGCTTTTGTTCTTGTTTAATTTACCATACTAGATCTAATCACTTGCTTGAAGGGTATTGTAGTTTTGCAAATCACCAAACGTGAAGTAGAGATCGGAGCTCAGTTGCATCTTATCTCTCTTCACTCTGTTTTTCTAATGTTTCTTGCCCCACAGGTTCCCTCCATGCTCAAATTTATTCAAGCTTGGGCTTGAAGTCTTCCTTATGCATCCTGAAACTTCAAAAAATATTGCTTTCCGGTTACTTTTGTTTTGTTTCATAACAAGTAGATCTAAGTGTTAAATCTTATCCCTTCTATCTCTTGTTATATAGATCTAAGAGTTTTTTCAAGTTTATCTTACCAAAAGCTTAGATATAGCTTTGTTTAGTCTTAGTACTTGAAGTAGCATATTATTCCTATCAATTGCAAGTACTAGAGCTTAAATTTTCATGTATTTTGGGCTAACATGCAAGCTTTTCTTGAGCTTTGTGTTGGCTGGTTTTTGTACTCATCTTTCAGGAAAGAAGAGTTTTGGAGGCACATGCAAAGACTTGAACCATAAAAAGGGCTTCTTCCAACCCCCTCTCCCAATCTCCCACTTCTTCTCTACCCATTCTTCAAATTTTTGGAAATTTTTTTTTGATCCTATCCAAAGGACAAAAAAATTTCCTCAAAAGAAAAAAGATATTGTAGACAAGTTAATAAAGAGCAAGTGGGATAAAGGTTCCCACACCTCACTTCCCCCATTTGGGGTAAGCCTGTATCGTCCCTTGTTTTCTGTTTTTACTTTTCACATGCATAATAATTGTTTAGAGTAGATTAGCCTCTTCACTTTC
The DNA here is from genome assembly GCA_001517045.1 of Pseudotsuga menziesii. NCBI lineage: Eukaryota > Viridiplantae > Streptophyta > Pinopsida > Pinales > Pinaceae > Pseudotsuga > Pseudotsuga menziesii. Next base: position 578,093 of record LPNX010600058.1, read on the forward strand.
ATAAAATAAATATTTGTTAGTATAGTTTTACTTTCAGCATTTCTAATTTTATTCAATTGCTAAAAGAAAAAAAAGGAACCCAAAATCTCTTGAATCTCACTAAAAGGTGGATCAAGAGTGCTCTCTGTAGGAGAGTGTACTATTAGTTTTATCTTTTCCGATTTATTTGTTTATTTAATCAATCCAACCGTTGCTTTCCCGAGTACCCGAAAGGTGAAAGAGACTCTTTGGTCGTCCTCTAAACAACTCATTGTTACGTCTCTAATAAAATAAACCAAGACTCCTTCCTCGTATGCTCTACAACACTGCAGCTTGTTTGATTAGTTGGTTGTATTAGAAAGGGATATGAGCTACTAGATTTAATAGGAAAATCCACACAAGTCATTTTCTCGAGAATTCGAGAGGTTGCAAAGGGTAAGCACTACAGAGTCAGGGGGCTACTCCAAGCAGGTTCATCCTCGCCCCGTTGGACACTTGGTATTACCGCTTTAGCACTCAGTTCGAAGGGATTTGACTTGTTGGGCCAAACCCACAATTAACCCATGCCCTTAATTACTCATTTAATAATCTAAAATTTACCAACCGAGACATTGCAATACTTTCACTGAGACTACACTAGCAACCCACATTTGCAAGCACTCTTTTTCATTTTGGCACTGGTCTATTCTGTTCTTTTTGCATAAGTGAATCACGCAATGTGTCATTGAATATTGTGTATCTAATTTGAGTTAAAGTGTTGCTAAGGTTAAATCTTGTTTGCAGTAATTGGTAATCTTTAATTTCATCCATTTCATATTAACTCCTAGATTTAGTCTTTTTTTTCGTAGACTAAAAACCATAGATTTTCTTCTAATAGGGGCCACCCCCCTTGGCTTCATTAGGAGTTAGCCTAAACGGAGGAGTTGGGATTAGGTGACAGCACCTGGCTCTTTGCTTGCCCCAACATTGAGACTGTTGGGATTGGGATAGATGATGTGTTCCGACTTTTATAAAAATCACCAAGGATTTGTCGTTATCTGAGTAAAACTGAGGCCAGGGACCCATATTAGTTGTAAATATATATGGCATTTAAGCATAAACTGTGTCCTAGCTAGACTAGGGGGCAATGTTTGCCACTTCTGTAACTCCCGCCGATACCCCATGCGAGTAGTATCGCATTAGACAGAACTTGAACATAGACTTGGACTCCACGTACATTGTGTATATTGAAGACCCCCATAGGGCACCTGAAACCAACCTATCGGTCGTCTTGTCACTATAGTGCACCAAACACGGCATTTGGGAATATTACTCTTCACATACCTTAGGGAGTCGGGTGGTGTGGGAAACGGGTATAGTGGAATCCTCCCTAGTTAGTGCTTTGAAAGACTGGGTCGAGCATCATTGTTGGATCCCATCTATAGATCGAAGAGCTACAGTGGCTTGACACTCATGACTCTCCTAAACTTGAGTCAGTGGGATACACCTTGTCAATAAATCTAATATACATATTTCTTTATTATTCATACATGTCATGATTTTTCAAATGTTCTTGGTAAGTTCACACACCACACACACACACACACACACACACGTATCACTCATTTTTAAGTTATCTTGAACCTCGCCTAACTAAGGGACTTGCATCTAAGATCTCAAATCTGAATAAACTCTTAGCTTAGAATTTACCCATGGTGTGCCTACATTTAAACCCTTTTGTAATTTTTAGAGGCATACTACCCTCCATAAATCAATCAAGTAAGTACTTGTGAAAGTTGGACAACCTCTGGCATATCTGGGAAAGCTTGGATGGGGACACCTTTTGTGGTTAGTCTAGGTTTATTTAGTGATCTTAGGAAACCTAAAGAGAGAGGAGTCCATCCGAGAGACACTTAGGGGTAGATTCCTGAGGTTTTGTCAGGTCAGCAGCGAATTAATCCTTGCTATCTTGAGACTGTTAGGTTGTGCAAACATAACCTATCATTCATATTTTCTTGCAAGTTAATAATTAATATATATATATATATATAGTGTTTCCCTCTACGTGATCATTTGGCAGGGGGGTCATATTCCTAGGCATTCCCATTTCCAAAACTAGCATACATTTACATGGTTTGCACAACTTAGCTTGGCGGCTACCAAGTAGTACCAACAGTAAATGTATGATGTTAATTGTACATGATTGGACATCTTATACATCTTATATATGTATCTTCTATTCATATTTGTGTGCCAATGTGATTATCCGATGTTGTTTCAAGTTTATATTTCAATTCAGTTGAAAAAAATCAAACTTCATGCAATTTTTTTAATGCTTGCCAGCTTTTATTGAGTTGGTCATGAGTTGATGTTTTGAAACCCCAGCTGAGTTATTCCCAAGTCTGAGTCCATCAATACTTATTCCACCAGCCATAAGCTCAGAGAGAATTGACAAAGTAGACAATGAAGACCAAGGCAATCAATAAAAAAGGTGATAATGCACTGTTATGCTCACCAATTGTTTCAGTTGTTGCATATGGACCTAAACCAATACATATATTGGACAGTTTGATCAACTCGTTATATTTTGGTTAACCTATGTCCCTGTTTAATTTTTTTAGGGGGGAAGGTACTGGTGCTCCTGTTGATATAAAAGCATTTTTTACCAAGGAAAAAAAAAGTAAGAGCATGGGAGATTCTCTGGGAAAAATGATGCTTCAAAAGACAAACTCCAAAGAGACACGACAAACTGTCAAAGCAAAGGAGAAACCAAACTGGCTCCTCAAAACAGGCATTATTAGAAGCAGACTTCAAACAATACCTAGGACATTATTTAAGAATACATTATTGCAGATGAACTAAAAAATGAGTGTCCTATAATCTGCATACTTTCCTTATAGGTTGCCCCCTCTAAAAACGGCTGCATAATACTTACTGAATAGGAAAGGCAGCTTGGAGAATGATTACTTATAGAGAAGAATGTACTCGTTGACAAGTCTATATGGTCAGCAAAGCCTTAACAGGAATATAAAAAAATACTCTTTTGTTGTACCCATTTTACTGTATTTTGGATGACCCTTTACAACTGCAAACTTCTCTATACATCATAAAGCATATAATTGAAGGGAATGAAAAGTAGCTCACTTACCATTCCTTCCTCTCTCCAAAATTCTGGGAGTGGTTTCCTCTGCATTATAAAATATAACAAAGTGGCATTAGCAAATAAAGTGTCAAGGATACATCAGTTACCTAGGATTCATACTTGATTTCTACTAATGTGTTTTTAAGCAGATACTGATAGGCATACTTAAAGCAAGGTTTCAAAGATAAGAGATGCCTATTCACAACTGTCAACAAAAAGAAAAAATGAATCCTGTGGCACTAAAAATCAACATGGATATTTAACTGACCCTTTTGGGACAGTAATCTTCGCAAATAGAAATGGCTTTCAAATATTGTTTTAAGTGAACCCTTTTCCTATGAAGTGATAATATATTAAATTTTAAACTTGATTCAGCGAAAGTTATTTGACTACACATAAAATGAAGAGTATATGCATAAAATACTTGTGATCTTAAAATTCTGGGAGTGGTTTCTTCTGCTATAAAATTGTAACAAATAAAGTTTCAAAGATACATCAGTTGTTGGGATTCACACTTGATATCTAGTAAATTAGTAATACTTTTAAGTTTTTTAAGCAGCTACTGGTATACATAATCAAAGCAAGGTTTCAAAGATCAAATATGCTTATTCATAACATGACTGTCAACCAAGAGAAAAAATGAATCCCATAGTAATAAAATCAACATGGATATTTAACTGACCCTTTTGTGCCAGTAATTTTCCCAAATATTCTTTCAAGCGAACCCTTTTCTTATAAAGTAATAATACATCAAACATGAAACTTGATTCAGCACAAGTCATTTGACAATACACATAAAATAAAGAGTATAACCATATAATACTTGTGATCTTGTCAGGTGAGTCTAGCCCAAGTGGTTGCAAGGAAACTTGTTATCCTTTTCACCCAAGTTCAAATCCCATGTAGTGACATGATGCCCTTTGTTACGCCCCAGATTGTCTGCAGTGTGCCTTTCAAGATATACTAAAGCGAAGGGTCTTTTTCCATTGTAAAAGGCCAAGTCTGGGATTTCTTATGTAAAAGTGTTGGTCTGGCGAGGCTCAAGACCCTTGGTCTAGTCATGGCAGGCCCTCTTGGTTTTCATTCCAAGGAGTATTGGCTTAGTGGCTATGCTAACTTCCCCTTAATGGGTGGAAGTTCCCTATCATGTTGGGTATTTTTGCCCTAGGTGGGTGCTCTAATGCTTCTTGGGATGGACCCATTAGGAGGCTGTGTTGCATTCTCCACTGCATTGCTTCTCCAAGCCCTCATTACAGGTAGTCAAATACAGCTCTAACTGATCATATGAAAGCTCTGACTGCTCTTCTTTAGAACTTTCATAAATCTCAGAATAAACACTCTCCTTGTTGGATGTATCATAGATCGGACTTCCACAAATCTCAGAATAGACACTCCACTCATTGGACATATCATAGATGGGATTCTCAAAAAGATTTTCAAGAGTATCATAGGTTGGATTTTCAATAAAAGTCCAATAGTCATCATCCACATTTATGTCAAATCTGAGAGAGTCTTCTTTAACTGCATCATGTCCTTGGCTATACCTGTCCACTTCATGCTCATAACAATCCTCCTTGATAGTTTTGGTTTCAAATATATTACAAGGAGTAAAGCTTTCCAAACCTTCATCACCATATGGTAGAGTGTCATCATACACCACACTGACTTTATCATAGGTTTCTTTATAAGGCTCTGTAATGGTTTCTTTTTGAGGTAGCTCTGGAATACAAATGTGATCATCATCACTGCAGTAATCATGAGAACACTCCATGTCTTCCATATTTTTTGTTAATGTAACATGGGGATGTAAATTTTCCTTTAATATTCAACTAGGGCTAAACAGTGCATGCAAAATATCAACTGATAACCACACATGAATATCTTTTACAGTATGCAGTGAAATATAAAACTGAGAAATAAATCACAACAACACATCACAATATTGACACTATTATTTTGGGTATGGAAACCCCCGGAAAAACAAAAGATGGGAAAACCAGTGTAGTAGTCAAATATAGATTTTATTATGAGAAAATATGGAACTTTTACAATCACTGCAAATTCACCCAAACCTGGCGAATGCAATACCCGACAGAATCACTGGGCAAATCCCAGCTAAACCTCAACACCCTCTTGTGTGAGTGTATGGCCCAGCTGTACAAAGCTCAATGATCCTGTTGTTCGCTCCTTCGTCTTCTCAGCGAAATCCTCTGTCTGACTTTCTCTCCTGTCTGTATCCGGTCTCTGTCAGAATACAAGTGTGTGTGTTCTCTCTACCAATTGATCTCTCTTTTATAACTTTAAGAAAAGCGAAAACCCTAATTTCACTTTCACTTTAACTAGTGGTAAAGCAAAAACCCTAATTTCACTTTCACTTTAACTAGTGGTTCACTAAAGTTAATTTAGATCACTTTAATTTATTTTCCAAAGTAAACTTAGGAAAAGTAAATTAAATACAACAAGTTTCCTAATTTAAGTCTTCTGCATGCAAGAACACATGCATGGAGGAAGAACTTTCTTGTTGCTACTAGTTTAACACTCCCTCTCAACGAGGAAGGGATTCAATAGCAACCCCAACTTATCCCTGAACTTCACAAAACTCTGTCTGCAAAGTGCCTTGATGAAAATGTCTGCCATCTGCTCATCTGTCTATATGTACTCCAACCGAACGGTTCCCCTCTGAACGCAATCTCTCAAGAAGTGGTATCTGATGTCTATGCGTTTGCTCCAGTCATGGAACACTGGATTCTCAGATAGCCTGATGCCACTATGATTGTCATAGTGAACTCCTGTAGCCTCTAGCTCACACTCGAACAACCTTGCAAGTAACTTCCTTAGCCACATACGCTCACAAGCAGCCATGCTGGCTGCCATGTACTCAGCCTCTGCCAAGCTCAATGCAACTGACTTCTGCTTCCTGCTAAACCAAGAGACAACCCCTGATCCAATGCTGAAACAACAACCTGAAGTACTCTTCCGGTCCTCTACACATCCTGCCCAGTCAGCATTTGTGAAACCTGCTAACTATACACTCCCCCTGCGCTCATTAACCAATCCATACTCCACTGTACCTCTGATGTAGCAAAGTATGTGCTTCGCAGCCGTCCAATGCACTCTCCGTGGGTCCAACATGAACTGACTCAAAGAGTTGACAGCAAAGCTGATGTCTGGTCAAGTGTTGACCAGATACATAAACAATCCGATAAGCTGACGATACAAGGTAGGATCAAATCCGTCTGACCCTGATGCATCAATCTTCCTCCAGTTGGAAACTAGAGGTATGGCCATAGGCTTGCAGTCCTCCATCCTGAATCTCTTCAGGATCTCTACCGCATACTTTCCCTGTCCGATGAAGAAGCATCCATCTCTCTACCAAACCTCCAAGCCCAAAAAGTAATGCATCAGCCCAAGGTCTTTCATCTCAAACTCTACTGCAAGGTTGGACTTACAGTCTCCAATCAGCCTCTCATCTCCTATCAAAAAGAAATCATCCACATATAAGACCAGTATGAGAGGCACCTCACTTGTCAAGAAGTGCAAGTTGTGGTCAACCTCACTCCGCTGAAATCCCATCTCCTATAGATAGTTGTCAATCCTCGAGTACCATGCTCGAGGTGCCTGCTTGAGCCCGTAGAGAGCTCGATGCAGTCTGCATACATGCGTCTCCTTGTTCTCCACATCAAACCCCTCTGGCTACTCAATATACACCTCCTCCTCTATCACTCCATTGAGGAAGGCGGTCTTGACATCCATTTTATGGACACGCCAACCCATCTCAGCTGCTAGTGAGATAATGGTCTGAATGGAAGAATACCTAGCAACACGGGCGAAGGTCTCCTCATAATCAATACCCTCCTTCTATGAAAACCCCTTTGCCACGAAGCGCGCCTTGTACTTCTCCACGCTTTCGTCTGCTGTATGCGTCACCTTGTAGATCCATCTGGATCCAACCACCTTTTTCCCTTGTGGCCTCGGCACAACCTCCCATACTCCTCAACCATAGATTCCTGCCACGCATCATGTTGTGCAACCTCCCCGAAGCTAGAAGGTTCAGAGTTAATCAACTCTGTCATCAATGCCATATAACTAAGCCTCTCTGGTGGTACACTCCGTCTAAAAGATGTCTGTGGAGGATCTACCTGCCGGGAATCCTGCACTGTGGATCTAAACCACTTTGGCCTTGGCCTAGTGTCAACCTGCTATGGCTGCTGGATATTTGTTTCCTACTGCAGCTCATCCTTCAAGTCAATGACTAAAGGATCATGTCCACCTGACTCCCCCTGACCACTAGAACATATGCTCTGTGTCTGTACCTGTACCTGTACATCTGGCTCCTCCAACTTGACTCCTGACACCTGTGCTGGCTACTGCTCTGCTGGTAAGTCCAGAGATCTTTGCAATGCCCTGTCCTCATCAAACTGGACATCCCTGCTCACAATGATCCTCCAGTGAGCAGGAATGTAAACTCTATATGCCTTTGAAATCTCACTGTAACAAACAAGTAACCCCTTCTCTCCAGAAGGGTCCAGCTTCTTCCTATTATCAGCATGAACATGACAATAGCAGACACTGCCAAATATGCGAATGTGACTCGCATTTGGCCTAGTGCCTGTGAAGACCTCCTCCAGTGTCTTCCTCCCCAAGGATGTGTGGGGACACCTGTTCTGAATGTATATTGCAGTCCTGTATGCCTCGGCCTAGAGGAATAGTGGTAATCCCTGATCAAATAGCATGGCCTTGGCTGCTCCAACCATAGTCCTGTTCTTCCGCTCTGCAACTCCATTTTGCTGTGGGGTATGGGGCACAGTGTGTTCCTTCTTGATTCCCTCAGCTGAACAATACTCCATGAACTCATTGGAAGTGTACTCACCCTCGTTGTCTGTCCTCAACACTTGAATCTTCTTTCCTGTTTGGTTCTCCACAAGAGTCTTGAACTCTCAGAACCTCTCAAAGACCTCTGACTTGGCCTTCAAGAAATAGATCCAGGTTTTCCTGGAATAGTCATCAATGAAGGTTACGCAGTAACTGTAACCACTGAACGAATGGACACCCATAGGTACGTATACATCCGAAAGCACCAAATCCAAGGGCTCCTTAGACTTGTGCTCACTCTGTGGGAAAGGCTTCCTGATGTTCTTCCCCAAAGCGCAACCCTTGCAGTGGTTATGCTTTTCCTCCTATACCTGAGGAACTCCAATGACTACTTGTCTCAAATGCTTCAGTGCTCCATGGTGTAAGTGTGCCATCCTCCTAGGCCACAACTCACCCTAACTGCTGCTACTGCTGCTGACTAGAGCCTTTGCAAGCTCAAAGTGTAATCTGTACACTTTCCCGCTCCTTCTACCAATCACCCTATCCAAGCTCCTATCTGACTCCTTGGGGCCTGATATACACTCTATGGTCACGGAACTTCACCTGATATCCCGTGTCCTCCAGAGTGGAGACTGATATAAGGTTCTTGGTTAGTCCTAGAACATATAACACATCAACAAAACTGAGTGGTTTGCCAGACTCCCTCTCAAATGAAACAGTGCCAACTCCCTGCGCCTGATACCGTGCATCCTCACCCAGCTCAACATGGATCCCTGTTCCACCCTCCTACAAGTCTCTGAAGAATCTCTTCTGTCCAGTCATGTGACTAGATGCTCCACTGTTAATGTACCATATGTTGCTCCCTGTGGCGCTTGCCATGCAAGCTATCAAGCAAAACTCCTCATCAAAGTTCCTGCTAAACTCATCCACCTCTGCAGATCCAGCCATCTGAGTGTTACTCTTCTTCGTCCTGTCTGGACACTGGGAGGCAAAGTGTCCCTGCTTGTGCAGATCACTTGACCTTTGATACGTCAAAGTTCTTCTTACCATCCTTCTTCCTCTTTGCCTTCCCCTTGCTCTTCCCTGTAAGGGCTAGAGCCTCCTCATTGAAGAAATTTGATAAACAATCACACTATCTCACATAGGACTTTAAACAAACACTTGAATGCAAATCTAATTTATAACTTGTCTGAACTTAAAAATTCATGAGATGAATTTATCTGAAAGTCTTGAGTATAAACACCAATGCATTCAACTTCAAACTGAATAAAAAATGATAACACAGAAATTTAGGGCCAAACCCAGAGCAAAAACCTCACCAGACAAAAACCCAGAGAGAGAATTTTATTTATGAGAGAAATTAGAAATTCAACAACTCAGAATTTCTATAGCACCAAAAAATTTCAGAAACCCTTATCTGAAAAACTGCATTGAAAAACGTGCCAGAATACTCACAGCCAACCCACATGCAAATTGTACAACAGATATCTCGAAATTCGTGCCAAGTACAGACTGTACAGATTATGCCAGCATTAATTGCAAAAATTTGTCTCGTAATTCGTGCCTGCTAATCTACCTCGATTTTTGTGCATGTACTGTCAGCAATAATGGTTGTACGGATTTGGCTATACGGTCCAATGAATTTAAGATGTCTTGGGAATCGTGCATTCAGATTGATGATCAGTCTCTCTCTCATAAATCACAAATTTCCTTCTTGAAATTTATTTCTTTCTCTCTCTCTCTTGTCTTCTTCTTCTTCTAATTAGATGTCTTTTTTTTCCCTAGTCATTCTTTTATACTTTATCTCACCCAAAACTACCCTAACTAACTCAACCAACTTAATCAATGGATGAGATTAACTTTATCTGAGGGCTCTCATTTAATGCACAAATTCACTTTATTAAAAACATTAAATGAACTTTTTGGGTCCCACAACTTAAACTCACTTTAAGTTTATAAAGTACAAAGTCACTTTAATAATATAAAAGCACACTTTACATTAATAAGTTCACTACGAAAAATACAATTTATGTCCCCCCCATGTGACATCAAAATCATGGGGAAGGACCAACTGAGTTATAACAACTAACACTCATCCACAATCTGTGGGGCACTGCTGGATGAGCCTGATCCTTAATCCATGCGGGTCTCCTCCTGCACAAAGTCATCCCATAGTCTCTACCAATCAGGGAGCTTCTCCCTAGCCACAACACCTTTGACAAAGGTGGCCCATGGCTTAGAGAAGCCATTGAGAGCTATCCGAACTAGCTCCTCATCCACTGTCTTAGAGCCAACAGCTCCAAGCTCGTCCCTGATCTGTGTGACCCTCGTGAGATAAGGCACCACTCCTTCTCCCTTGGCCATCTTGGTGTTGCGCATCCTCTCTTGCAACACCATCTTTCGGTTCTCCTTCTTTGGTACAGACTCTCCACTATGAAACCGGATTCGTCCAAAAGGGCCTGCGTGTCCCGTGTCCGCGTGTCGGACACGGACACGCTGACAAAACGTGTCCGACATGTCTTTGCAGCGTGTCCTGTTTTTGGACACACGTGTCCGAGCGTGTCCTGTTTTCAGACACGCGTTTCCGGAAAACATGACACTTTTTCCACTAAAAAAATGCCCAGAATTGCTTTAAATCAAAAATTTCACTTTCTTTTTATCATTTGCAAGTGTAGAGAGGGTTCTAAAGTGTGTTTGGTGTGTAGGTGAAGAAGATTTGAAGGATTTAAATGTGTAATTACTAATGTTAAATGTGCATTGATTTTGATTTCTATTTGAATATTTGTAAAAATTTGGATCTATATGTCTATATATATATATATATAACGTGTCATGATTTCGGGGGTCACCGTGCCCGTGTCGGACACTCGAATCCCCGTGTCCTTCGTGTCCCGTGTCCCCGTGTCAGGTGACTTAGACTCTCCAAAGCCGTCCACATCTCTACTGCGGTCTTCTTACCAGAAAGGTGAGGGACTATATGGTCCTTCACTCCATCCATGATAATCAGCATGGCTCTGGAATCAATCTTCTTCCAAGCTGCTAAATCTGTCGGATATGTGGGTGCAACCTCCGTGGAGTCAATGTGCTCCTCTACATCACTAACGTCGAGGATCCTTGTGATCCTTTCTTTCCATGTAGGAAAGTTTTGAGCACCCTGGAGTCTATCCTCAACTCTCAACTGCACGGCCATAGTGAAGTGTACCTGTCAAACCCTAGATCTGGATGTCTAGGTTTGTGTCTTCTTATAGATCTTCCCCCGATCTATTACTACTGCTGCAAATCTCTCAACTTTAGCTCACCAAAGCTCTGATACCATGTAAATTTTCCTTTAATATTCAACTAGGGCTAAACAGTGCATGCAAAATATCAACTGATAACCACACATGAATATATTTTACGGTATGCAACGGAATATAAAACTGAGAAATAGATCACAACATCACATCACAATATTGATACTATTATTTTGGGTATGGAAACCCTCGGAAAAACCCAAGATGGGAAAACCGGTGCAGCAGTAAGATATAGATTTTATTATGAGAAAATATGGAACTTTTACAATCACTGCAAATTCACCTATACCTGGCGAATGCAGTACTCGGCATAATCACTAGGCAAATCCCAGCTAAACCTCAACACCCTCCTGTGTGAGTGTATGGCCCAGCTGTAAGAAGCTCGATGATCCTTCTGCTCGCTCCTCCGTCTTCTCAGCGAAATCCTCTATCTGACTTTCTCTCCTTGTCTGTATCCTGTCTCTGTCGAAATACAAGTGTGTGTGTTCTCTCCACCAATTGATCTCTCTTTTATAACTTTAGGGAAAGCAAAAAACTCTAATTTCACTTTCACTTTAACTAGTGGTAAAGCAAAAACCCTAATTTCACTTTCACTTTAACTAGTGGTTCACTAAAGTTAATTTAGATCATTTTAATTTATTTTCCAAAGTAAACTTAGGAAAAGTAAATTAAATACAACTGGTTTCCTAATTTAAGTCTTTTGCATGCAAGAACACATGCATGCAGAAGACCTTCCTTGTTGCTACTAGTTTAACAGGGGATGGTCTTCATCAGTCTTTGTTATCACAAATCTTGTAGTTGCCCCAATAGATAAACCCTATACAGGATGGCAGAGGGCACAGGCAACCAAAGCTATGACCTACAGAAACCCTAACCCCCAAAAGATGGATGGTTGTCACGTCAGTTAAGGATCCATTTGCTTTATGCCACTAGAGAAGCCCAAGTGACAAAGCGAGAGACCCAGATCAATCCTCAAAGGAAAGATCCAAGACAAATCACCAAATCAGACTCTTGTTGGAGAATTCGTAAGGTGAGTGTCTGAAACCCTAGATTTAAGGAAGAGCCACAAATTAAGGATACCCGAGTGGGATGGTTACTTTTAGGTTGGAAATGTCACTCAAGTGATTAAATCAGATGGCTTGCAAAGATTGAAGTCAGATCTAGGATTTTAGTGTGCTAGTTCAAATGATCAAACTCGGACCCTAGGGGGTTTAAGCAAATAATTGACAAATCCCCAGGACAAAGCTGATATTGACAATTATGGATTCCTGCACACTAGTTAGGATGAAAGATTTGATAATGAAAAATACCCAGATGAAACCGAACAAAAAACAATGGGAAAATGGCTGACTTGCTGAAGGGGGGCGTTTTCCACTAGACAGAGATCAGTGCTTGGAGGGGGGTAGAGGAGTCCAAGCTTGATGTTTTTGAGGGAGAGGGGGCTTTTCGGTATGCCACACAAAACCCAAATCGCCAAATTTGCAGATTCCCAATGCAAATTGGTCAGGTGATTTTTCCTAATGCTAAATGAGGGTTTTTCAACAGTGTTGCAACATCAATGTGGTGAAATTATCGGCAGGCTCTAGGAAACATCCTTTCAGGATATCTTGGCAAAACATTGACAAACATCGGGAAAAAATCGACAAACTTAAAAAATACAAAAATATTCATTTTTTTTCAATTTTTTAAACATCTAAAGCAACAATAACATCAAATAAACAAATTGCCACATGAATATGAAAAGAAAACCGATATATAAGATATATAATATGCCTAGAGATACATCACACATCAAAAATGGATCATGTCCCTGAATCCTGAGTCATCAAAAATATAACAAATGTATCTCATGATCATCATCATGACTCATGAGTCATCTACAATGAAATAAAGTAAATAAACTATTGATTCCCTCTACCCCTTTTACGGGCAAAGGTAATTGCTGTGCAAATGGCCTTTCCTCTAGAACTAGAAGTAGGTGCCCTTGAGGCTTGTGGGCCTCGTACTGGACTCTGACGTCCTCTAGAAGAAGACCCTGCAAAATGATGTCCTCTAGAAACTGGAGAAGGTGGCTGAAACTGATGTCTTGAAGAATGAGAAGGTCGAGGAGGTAGTCTTGCTCCTCTACCAGTACTAGTGCTTATGCTACCACTGGGTCTATCTCCCTCTAGCTTTGACTGTGGCACACTCCCAGAATCAATGTGAAACTCCTCTGGAACTGGAACATGCTCATCCAAAGCCTCTGTATGAGTATCACCATGATCACTATCAGTATCATGATCATCCTCAAGGCCAATCAGGGGCTACCTCCATAACAGGTTCCTCACACTCTACCCTCCATGCAGCAGTGCTGTCAATCTGATCCAATGAAATGGTCGTCGCATCAACTTTTCTCTCGTACTGCTTCACCCACAACCTGAGATTGTAGTGGACGTAGACCAAATCATTAAGGCATTGAGTATCCAACCTGGAGGAGGATCATTAATATTAAATATTAAATTCATAATTTATAAATTATAATGCATAAATTAGAAGGTAAAGTGGCATAAATCTATAAATTAGAATCTAATAATTTATATTATATAATGAATTTGAAATTCTCTAACGTGTTGCGCTTTTTGGAGTGTACTTTTTCAAATACACTCCAGTGGTGCTCGCAACCAAAAGAACTACATGTCTGGCTGAGCACTCGAATGGCAAGCCTCTGTAGAATAGGTACACAACCACCATAGTTCTCCAACCAGGTATCTACAATGAAATTATGAATAAAATAAACATGAGAAATGAAAATAAAATTTTAAACAAAGAATTAGAAAGATAAAATGAAATTTTAAACTTGAAAGTTGAAAGTTTGAAACTAGGTGAAGCTTACTTGGCATCAGGTTGGTCCTGTCATTTATTGCTATATCAAACCCAAATAATCCTGTGGCTCTCTTATACATTTCCAACTCTTGGGAAAGTTGTGCACGCTCAGTTGCACCAAGTACCATCCTCTGGACACACTCATAGAATCCAGACATAACCTCTCCATCAAATCTAAAGCCATAGGATAAGCAAACACAAGACTGAGGTATAGCCTTGCAAGATGAACAGGGCGATGGAGTGTGTGGTTCCATCGCGCATCAATCACCACCCATATCAGATGCCGTATCTCCTGCCCCTGATTTCCTGTGTCCTCATAATAAGCATGGATGGATTCTTTGACCCTATCCATGGCCTCATACAGGTAAGCCCATTGTGGGCTTCTCTCCATCAACCAAGCAGAGAACCCTTACCAAAGGTTTGGTGATGGTGCACACCTCCTTCACCGCACCCCAAAAACTCTCATCATATGCAACTAGCCTGAATGTGGCTTGCCCCTCTGGTCTAGTGCTAAATGATAAAGCACGTCGCTCTAGTGAAAAGAACACCACCTGCAAGTCCCACAAAGAATTCAAGAGTGATTGAAGAGAAATAAAGCTAGTGGCAAAGCATGTGATGGCAAGACGCACCTACTCTTTGTCACCTGTGAACTTTCTCATCAAGCTAAGCACCGCTGCATGGTTGTATATGAATTTTCTGATGATCCGGATTGAATCAATAGTATCCTTGATCCAATCAATCTTGCCTAAATCCTCTAATAAGATCAAATCAAGGCAATGGGCGGCACAAGGAGTCCAAAATAGTGTAGGATACCTGGCCATTAGCATCCTACCAGCAGCCACATAATTCGCAACGTTGTCCGTTATCACTTGGACAACATGCTGCGGCCCACAGATGAACTCATCCAACAAGCCACATAGTAAAGCCGCATCTTTGACATGTGCAGATGCATCCACAGATCTCATGAACATAGTCCCCCTGGGGCAATGAACCAAGAAGTTGAGAAGTGTCCTACCCCTCATAATGGTCCAACCATCTGACATCACGTTGCACCCTGTTAAGTCCCATGATCTTTGAAGCTCCTCCAATCTGTGAGTGCAATTAGCCTTTTCATCCTGAAGGATGGGCCCTCTCAACTCCTCATAACTAGGGGGCTTAAACCCCGGTCCAACTATAGCAGCCGCGTCAAACATGGACATGGGTTCTTTGCAAAGTTAATGGAATGGCACTCCATAGCAAGCATCGACCAATAAGTTTGTGTGCGTCTGCTTTTTCCTTTACATTCACCATGGACCTTATAAAAGGTTGTCCACCAGGATTGCATCTCGAAGATACAATGAAAGGCGATGTGGACTGCTGTGTGGAGTGGGTATCGGTATCTGGACTACTCCCACTAGCCCCCACTCCTACCACAAACCCGGATCTTGAAGCAATTTGTTTCCTCATGGCCTCCTTGTATTGTTTCCTTAGCCCAATGCCATGAATTGCTTCTATGGCCTTAGCAATGAGTTTTGGGGTTGTTTGGTTGCAAGGACCCACATCATGCCCTGCTATTTGAGCAAGCTGGTATTTCAACCTACTTATCCCACCTGTCATTCTCTTCCCACATAAATTGCAAGTGAGAATTTGTCGATTGAGTTGGTCAACAGGTGTGCCCCACTCCCAAAATGGATTCAAATCCTTCGGCATCTTGTATATGGAGAAATTGAAGATTGATACTTTGAACTTTGAACCTAAGGCAAGAAAAAAAACATTTTTAAGCATATGTGATTGATGGAAATGTAAAACACAAGAAGAAAGCCAAGATATATTGAGCATTCAAACACTATTTTGATGAGGGAAAAT
Organism: Pseudotsuga menziesii; assembly: GCA_001517045.1. NCBI lineage: Eukaryota > Viridiplantae > Streptophyta > Pinopsida > Pinales > Pinaceae > Pseudotsuga > Pseudotsuga menziesii. The sequence continues at coordinate 594,005 of LPNX010600058.1, forward strand.
AAATAAACATTTTTATGAGGATTTAGAAGAATCTAGGGAAAGAAAAAAATGAAAAAACGTTTTTTGGCATGCAAAATACATAACAGATGCAAAAAAACTTGCTTAAAACCCTATAAAAAATGATTTGGAAGATGGAGAATTAATTGGCAATGTAAATCAACAAGAATCCCTCTTGGAAAAATGAGAAATGATGGGAAAATTTTTTACTAAACTTCACCTGTGATAAATGTGGAAAAAAAATCCAAATAACAAGATCCAATCTTCAATTTTGATGGTTGATGGCGAAGGAAATGTTGCCCAAATCCATCCTTAGGCCCAAAGAAAGTGTTCTTGGTCTCCTTAGCTCTCTTCTCTATCTCTGCAGTGAGCAAATGACAAAAAAAAATTTAAAAAACGACTTAAAAAACCCTTTTTTCCTCCACAGTCCGTGGCGATCAATTTTTTCGATCGACTTGCGATTTTTTCGGCGATTTCTTGGCAAAAAATTGGGCGAATTTTCTCGGCAATTTTTTGCCAAAATATCAGCGTCCTCGAAATCTTGCGATTTCTCGACCAATGCCGATAACACTGTTTTTCAGTGAAAATTATTGATGGGCAATGCATGAAAATCAAAAGATGGAGAACTTACCTGAGAAAAATACCTGAATCATTGTTGATGACCTCCTGGATGATGAAAAATGCCTTTCTTGAGATCAAATAAGATTTTCAGACAAGCTTTTGATGAAGTGTTGCTCTAGCCAGTGTCCTTAGCGCCCCTGTTTGCCTGCCACACCAAGGAAAATCAATCAGTATGGCAAATAAAAGGGAAATGCAAGCTAAAAGAAGTACAAGAAGAAGAAATTATAAAGAAGTTCAACTCCCTGATAACCAATTGTCGAGATCAAGCAATAGGGCAAGTCCCCCCACCAATGCGCGCCTCTCAGAATCGCCTCCTTCAACCTGCAAATTAAACGGGCACAAGGAAAGATACAAAACTATGCCGGATATATCTTAGTGCAGAAGAAAAGCAGTGCCAGCCATCAACTCATTCATTCACCAAGCAAGTAGAAAAAAGTGTAGTACCAGACAAAATCTCTTTATTTCAATTTCGGTGCCAAAGCTCATGAATTACAAAGGAGGCGTCACCCCTCTTAAATAGTTTGAGAGACATAAACCCTAACTCACTTTATCATCCAACGGTAGAGATTAAAACATCATCAATGGTGGAGATTATCAATACATCAATCAATACGTGGATCAAGTGACCGAGTCAAAGAGGGGGCGCACTTTACTCAAGGACGCCTCCCTAGAGTGAAATGTCACAACATAACATAAGATATAACATTATACAACATAGGAGGTGGTCACTAGGGGCTTAATTCACCCTAGGCCCCTTTACAACTTCATAACATAAGATATAACAATGAATTACATCAATAGCCAATTAGAGGGGGCGCCCCTTGGGGGGCTTTCCTCACTGGCTAAGCCACAGTAAAATAATTCGAACATCTGCTGACTGAAAACTATTGCATGATTGTCTGGGATGCTGAGAAACATCATCTGCTAAAATTTCAAGCCATTTCCTTGATCCAGGAGGCCAAAACGACTTTTTCAGTGATTTTCTAGTTCATTTTTTTTTGGTACAATCTCTGGAAACTGATAAATCCATCATAACTCTCTCCAGGATGCAAACTGGGGAAAACTGACTGTTGTGGATAATCTGGAGACATAGAAGAATGGTATAAGTGACTACCCATACCCCCTGGAACACTGCTCTGCTCCAGGAGAACCAATCATACTGCCATCTAGAATAAAAATAGATCATTTGGTCAATAATTAAGTGATAATAATCACTTTTCTGGAGAACTAGAGCCAAACTCTCAAAACTGAAACTGCAGTATTGGTCGTGGGCATGTTTCGAAAAAATATAGACCATGTTGTATTTGTGAGTCATTGCCTTGGGAACCGTGATTGACTTGATCAATTGGGTTGACCAGGTCAAAATACCCAAAATCAAGGTGAGACAACATGCTAATATAATCTTGCAACCATCCAAGTTGAGAAATGCTCCAATGATGTATATCAAAACCCAACTTGAGTCAATTATTCATAATCATGGTGACCAACAATAATAATAATAAAATATACCTTTGCTTCTGAAAAATCTTAGAGCCCGCTGGAAATCTGCTTGTACATGCCATACTTACAAAGTGTAAAAGATGTGTTATAGATGGGTGAGGGTAGAAAAAACAGAGCTAAAGCAAGAGGAAATGACTCTTGACTGACTTTGACTCAATGATCTATCCGAATGATAACCAATATACTCTACCAAGGTGACATATGTATGACAAATAGCAAAAGGGGATGGAGGTGTCTCACAGAAGGATAAAGTACTTGGGTATGCTTCCCTCAGACTCTAGCAAGTTTTCCTTTGCAACTTTATTGCAACATTGGTCAACCTTCAAAGGTAGGTGCCCTGGAAGCCTTTTGGGCTCCGGTACTAACAAATACCTAGCCATTCTAGGCTAGTCTCACCCTGTGGCCCTATGGGGACCATTGAGCCGAACACTGCACAAAGAGTGAGAGCTCATCCTTTGACCATTAACCTTTCAATATTTTTCACAATTTACAAAAGATGGTAGCCAGCCTACAAGAGCAGGTGCCCTGGAAAGCCTTCTGGGCTTCTAGTAAATGACTAAGGCCTAGACCCACTGCCAGCTAGCAGTCCATAGCCCTGAAGGGTTTGCCTCTCCTTGGTGCCCCTGTGGAGGGCAAATTGAGCCTTAAATTATATAAGGAATGAGTGCTCAACCTCTTGGCCACTGACTACCTTTTTTCAATATTTTATACTTTTGCATCCTTTAGATATAGCTTTTATGCGTTCCGATGATTTAGTGTTTAGCAACATTGTTATGGTGGAGCACTTGTTTCAAGGACTTGCGGAGAACAACCCTGTGAACCCAGCCACACTGGCCAAGACACATACTTCATAGCCAGAGACACATAGCAACATGGAGTCTATCATACATACGGGTCAAAATGGGGAAAGGATCTTCAATCTCACAAGTTTCCATCAGTCCGAGTCATGGGATAACAAAAATGAATGAATCTAAATGGACGAGAACAAATGACATGGAACCAACCTAGCACTAAGGTTTACACTTTGTTTAAGCATGGCATGGGCAACAGTCTTCACATTGAATTCCTTGATCAATCATAACACAAGTTATAACAATATAAAGCATATAACCACAGGTCACCATAATCATCGTAACATGACAAGCACGGGTATCTGAGATGCATCACAGAGCAAAACCAAACCAAGGAAATATACCTGATCTCACCATGTATACCTGTCTCCAACTAACAAGCCCCTCTGTGACTATGTGTACCAACTCTTGATCTGCTGCTATGCTCTAATGAACTAGATCATCACCAAAATCATCTCAATGGACTCCTGAATCTCAGTCTTGGCAAGGAAAATATCAAGAACAATGCTCTGAAGTGGAATGAAGCTGGAGAGATCCATGCTGATAACCCATGTAAAAGTAGCCCGAAATACAAAAAGAGACAAGTTTGCATGCTGCATCATGGAAGCCTAGCTGAAAATGTATATGTGATAACAATCTTCAATCAAAGATATTCCATGAAGCTCTTCAATGGGAAGCATAGCCATAATCTTTTTTTATCACCATCATCTTCATACCACTGTTTAAGAAAGATCTCACAGAAGTGTAAAAGGGAAGTAATACTTTTACTAGGAAGCTCTTCAAAGAACCATTCATATGCATCACCATCCAAGGTGCGAGCAAATATTTCCATCATACAATCCTCATGATAAATGCCAGCTTTAACCAAAACATCGATGACAAATGTGATATGTAAGATGGCTGAATCCCCATTTCCATGAAAGTCTTGGGTATATTCAAATACATCACTTGGGTCAAAATCATCATTAAGAAACCCTCGAATGCTTGAAAAATCAATGGGATGGAATCTATTGGCTAGTTTAGCACCACACTTTTTCCTTTCATCATCCATATTGGCCATCATAAGAATGCACTTGATATAACCATGGAAAATAACTTGTATTGAATTGGAGGAGCTGTCAAATAATGAACTTTAAACATTTTACTATGTCGAACAGGCTCATCTCTACACACAATCAATCTCAACAATTTATATGAGAAACAGGGCTGTTATCCCTTCAATGGAGTCGCCATGTAAGAAAAAAAGTATGCATTAAAATTTCTCACAAAAATATTCTTTTTGTTTTTCTTTGTAACAATTTAAAAAACGAAAAAGATTAGTAGAGTCGCCAGATGAAAAATAAAGAACTGTCTAAACATTCAACAAACAAAGCAAAAACAAAAAAAAAGAAACGAAAATCGTAATCCGGGAATAAAAATATTTATCCCCGGCAACAGCACCAAAAGATGTTGCCTCCTTACACGCACCTAGGGGCAATTAGCACAGCAAAAATCTTCAAACTGCTAAGTGCGTCCTTGGGGGCAAGTCTCGAGCCAAGTGTTCTCACCTAATCCTGACTCCTCCGTTTAGGCCACTCCTAACGAAGCCAAGGGGGGTAATCCCTAAGAAAGAGTTGCTAAGACTCTTTATTACTTATTAGTTGTGGATGAATTGTTTTGTTAGGAGTTTCAAATGATTTTCAGACAAGACATTGCAAAGTAAAAATTAAATCAACAGCATAAAGATACAACATTCATACATTGAGATGACTTTAAGAAAATGATAGTAGTATAAATTGTGCCAGTGCCAAATGGAGTCATAACATAATGAAGTGCTGCCAAAAAGTAAAATGTTTTGCTTTGTGACTTGATCAGTTTTAACTTATTCAATGATGACTGAATTAAGGGGAAAAGGAATTCCCAATATACTGTGAGGTACTGGGAGTGTGTCCAAATTCTAAGAAGCATGGCTCTGCACAGGAAAATGTGGGCTAGATGGAGTCGTGGGGGGGATGTTCAAAGCTACACCAACAAGGATGAAGCCTACCAGGACCCCACAGTCGCTTTGTAGTTGTTCCTGCTTTCCCTGAAGAATTTTCCCACTATTTCTTAGGTTCATTATGCCGAATTTCCGTAATGTTTTGGGGAAATTACTTTTATTAAAGTGAGTTTGACTAATTAGGTGTGAGAAATCAATTAGTGCGCATTCCTGCTTTTGATTATCCCAAAGCTCAGGGCGAACCTGCGATGGGCAAAAGAATACACCGGAACGGCAAATTGTTTATTCCAAATTGTACTATAAAACGAAAAAAGGAAAAACTGGTGTAACTAATTACTACAGCCAAGAGTCTCTTTCACACCTAAAGGTTGTACTCAGGAGAGCAGGGCTAGATTAGTGTTTGTTACTTTGTCCAAAATGGAAGAAAGAAAACTAAAACTAACTAAGCAAAGAATAAAACCCGTGAAGGCGGATTGTGTGCATGTGTTGTCAAAACAAAACGTTAGAAAAAAGGAAAACCATAAAAAGACACTGCAAGTCCCCCCAAGGGAAATGGAGTGTGGGCGTTGTTAGCCCACTTGCTTTTTCTTAATTTTTGTTACAAACTTTTTTGGAAAGAGGCTGCCTTTTGATCCTTAAACATGGATAAAAAAGGCTTACAACTGTTCTTGGGAAGAAGAGGAAAGATGAAGAAGGATTTATGTTAGATCCCTTATAGCTCAACTCTTCAAAATCCTTTCGATCTTCCAACTTTCCTGTACATAGAGCACAAAAACCAGCAAACTAAATCATTTACAAGTTAATGGATTAGTACAAAAAATATACATAAAGTACAACCTTCATAGTACTTAAAGAGATTTCAAAAAAAATTGTGTTTGTTAAGTACTAAAGGAATCAATCTAGATCTAAGCTTTTGAATTAACTTTAAGGTGTTTTAGATCTAGTAACCATAGTTACATATATCGGCGATATCGCGATATATCGCGAGTCATTCCCCTTGGCGATATATCGCCACTAAAAAATCGCGATATTTTCGATATTTTGAATATATTGCGATATATTCAATATGTCGCGATATATTGGGAATATATCGGGAGATTTTGGAAAATATCGCCCTGCTAAAAAAATTTGCAAAAAATTTTTAAAAAAAATATTTTGAATATATCGCGATATATTCAATATGTCGCGATATATTGGGAATATATCGGGAGATTTTGGAAAATATCGCCCTGCTAAAAAAAATTGCAAGAAAATTGAAAAAAAAATTCTAGATGCCTCATGAGTCATGATAATTAATTTCTTGAGAGACATTTATTTTGATCATTTGATGTGATTTTCTATCATTCCATCAAGAACATATTTCAATATTTTCAGTTTATAACTTTATAGTCGATATGTGATCATGATCCACCATTTGACATCTTATGCATCTTATATATTAGTTGTATTTTAATATTTATGTGGAAATGTGTTTATTTGATGTTGTTGTTGCTTTAGATGTTAAAAAAATTGAAAAAAAATGTTTATTTTTGTATTTTTTAATGCAAAACGACATTTGCCGATATTTTTAGATATTTTCGCCGTTGTTGCCAATAAGTTTCATTCCGGACCCCCGACGATATATTCGCCGACACGATATATGTAACTTTGCTAGTAACTATGCATAGCAAGAAAGATATGAAATGAACTTTGCAAATCTAACTTTTCCTAAGCATAAATAGAACCAAGTAACTGATAAGAAAGTTTGATTTTAAAAGAGGGAAAGAGGGAAAAAGAAGGAATAGCTCGAGCTTGAGCTTAGTAGAAAAAAACTTGGAGATGCATGTAGGAGCAAAATGACAATAGATCCAAAGTAAAGGTGTTGAAAGGGAAAGAAGATGCAACTGAGCTCACTTCCCTCTTTCAAACTGGTGATCTGCACAACTTAAAACATCTTACACAAGCAGGATTAAAACTATTATATCTCTATTAAAAGAAACTAAGAGAGCATTAGTACAACTGAATACATCTTGCTACTCCTATATCTTTGAAAACGAAATATAAATAAAAAAGTCAAAACTATGAATGTTTATCCTACATGCACTAAAAAGGCCTTCCAAGCTAGATAAGCTACAAACTTAAAGCAAAATCGAAAGAAACAGGCAAGATATCACCTAGCAGCCACACAGCATTCACAGAAGATTATTGCACCAGATGGACCTCCAAAGTCTTCAAATTTTATTCAAAAGATAGAAACATTATAGTATACAAGAGCATAACCCAGCCTTTCAATCCTCAGACACCCTTTAACAATGAACCAAAGCCTTGCTTAAATAGCAAAAAAGTCCCCAAGGGGGATGGATCACCAACTAACAGAAGAGGTTGAGTTGACGTGAACTTCACGAGAGAAGTTAGGGAGTTTATTGGAGTTGAAGTGTAGTGGAACTTAAGAGGTATGCGCCACCTCTCCCACATAGCCCCCCACCAATCCACTCCACACTCGCTATATCAACAAGACATCAATCCAATGATGGGGCGCATATCCTTCGAGAGGTCGAGACAGAGAACTTCATCTTCAACTAATACATCTATTAGGAGATCCAAAAACAGTTACATTGTCTATTCAAAGGCCCACAAACCCTCTCCAATTTCTTCCAATACCCTTATTAGAGATGCTTAGCCTTATACATGCAGGAGTCCCTCTGACTCTATTTCCATACTCTTCAGTGCCCTCCTAGACCAACTTCCACTTGGAGGATCACTTCCTTTTTTATGATCCTTTCATTTGCTAGGGGAACCAAGCAACAGACTAACAACAGCCTTGCTTCTAACTCCAAATCAATACAAACCCAATGGACCATACCTACTTCCCAGAGACCTCAACAACATTGTCAATCCAGATCCCATACCAACAGTCAGACGAGAACATCTCGACCCTAGCAGCAGGAAACCTCTTCCAGGTAGCAACACAATGCGTAGTCCAATTCCTCCATCTCTTCCCCTAGACAATCTTCTATCTTGAGATTTACTAATTTGGCATTGGATGTTAGGAGCCTTGTTATGATTGCATCATTATTTGTATTCTAGATCCTAGATCCATTCCCATTGTACATTTCTCTCCAAGAACAACTTTCTATGTCTTGCTTTTTATAGGAATCATCATGGTGCTTCGGCTTTATACTAACATCACTGTAACCAACAATGCCACTGCCCTACTTTAGTGGTCATTTTTTGGATATTAAAAAATTATCTTATGTTATCTTATTATCTTCACGAATGACTTGCTCATTCTTGACTTCTTTCTTAAGGGCCTACAAAGATAAATTAATGCCCTAGCCAGTTCTTTGACCTTTGAAAATTAATGTGTAATGTCCTCATCTGATTAGGCATTGAGGACCAAAACCGCTAACCTATGTGATTCCTGTGGGTTCGAGCGGGTACTGGCAGTTAGGGAATCAACTGAAGACTGATGCCATCTACAGAATATCTAGGGCATCAATATGATATCACCATTAGGTCAAAGAGGGCCACTGGGTCAAAGGCCACCGACATGCATGACATCTAAGCAGTATTTAATGATGCATGCACCCATTTAAGTCTCCATACGCATGCATGCAAGTCAACAGCAAATTTGAAATTAAAGTGACCTAATTAGGTCAAAAGTTAGGGTTTTCGCAGTTGAAAGTTATAAAAGGAATATGAAGTGAATGGAGACTTTACTTTTGATGATTATTGATTTTGGAGCTCTTGAGTAGCAGTACAGCATCTTGGGGTTGGAGATGGCGTCTTCAACTAACAGGGTTTCGGCAGTGAGACATCTACCCTAGTCTCATCCAGAGAAAGCCATCCAAGTTCACCATCCATTCTTCAATTTATTCACAGTTATCCAATATCCGTCAAAGATTGTTTGCAGGGGCACGTGTGCAGTCGTAAGGGGTTTTCAGCTGGAAAGCCCAAATCATTCCCTGGGTCTTCATATCTCAGTTTACCTTCGAAACCCAGGCACCATTCTCATCATCGGTATCATACTCTAGTACCCGGTGATTATCAGATCCGATCTTGCTCATCCTGAGCAGTTATCAGCAATTTCGGGATCAGGGGGGCATGAGCAACTAAACCTCTAGATCAATTTGCTAGCCTGCCTAGAGACCTCAGAACTTCTGCATGTGTCAGGCATTCTCTCCGACATGAGAAGACTATCAATCCTGCAAATTCTCAGCTTCATCAGACACCTCCTTCACCGAAAACATCACCCTTAGCTAATTTTGGGTTCGTGCTGCTGGGGTATCACCGGAGGCAGAAGGTACCAGGTCATCTCCAATTCAGCTCTTGATGCATGCATATTCTCTCAGGAGCATTCCAGCCAGCTTATCAGTGGTAAGTGTTACATTCTATCCTACAAACCCTAACCCTAATTTTAGCTATAAAATAGGGAATTTTTGCATGGTAGTTTGCATGATCGGCTGTTTTAGTAAATTTGCATAGAATTAGAAAATATCAGGATTTGGGATATTACAGTGGTATCAAAGCTATCTTCTTAGCCAGCTGTGGGCTTAAGAAATGAGAAATAGATGAATACAGAAGAAGAACCTTTTGTAACCCATAGGAAAATAAGGAGTAGATACACAGGGGACTTTGAGGATATCCAACTAGAGGATATCAGCTCAGACATGGAACAAACAGGTATACACTCTGACAGGGGAAAGGGAACGAGAGAAGATGAGGACAGGATGGAGTTTCGCAACTTAGTATCTGCATTGCAAGACTTAGCCAAAGGGCAAAAAGATGTACTCAATGCAATCAACAGATTATCGACGAAACCAGAAATAGGTAACAACAGTACACCTCCCTCACCAGTAGATCGAGGGTCTACAAGCAGCAGTGGAAAGGTTGCATATACCAATATACAAAATACACCACACATATATAGCAGACCTTCCAACAGGCCTACTATGCCTCACTTCTTGGCAGATGCAGTAGGAGATCCAGTCATGCAGGTAGGGCCTAGCGAACCTTTTGGAGCTTATTTGCAGGAATACAGGGACTTAGGGGATGAGTTTCATGCCGCCATGTCTTTTTTGGATTTTTGCAACATGAAGAGTATGAACAGGCCCAGGAATTTCAACAAGGGATTCAATCACAACTATGAGTTGCAGAAGACCTTGGACAGGTTGACCATCCCAAACTTTGATGGGACTCGTGGAGGTCCAGCGAGGATATGGGTTCAAAAGTTGGATACCTATTTCCAACTCAATCCCATGACAGAGACAGATGCCATTAAATTGGCTACACTCCGCCTGGACGGAGAGGCTCACGAGTGGTGGTACCACGGATTGGTGACATTGGGTCACAACACCATACACTCCTACGGTGAGTTCACTCAGAAGCTCATGGAGAGGTTTGAGAAGAAGAATCCAGAGATACATTTCAAGGAGTTGGCTCAAACAGACAGGTAGTGCAGAAGCCTTCATCTCAAAATTCCAGAGGATAGCAGTCATGGTAATAGATGTGTCAAAGAGCAGGTTGACTATGTTATTCACTGAGGCCCTAACAGAGCCACTACGGGGATGGGTGAAAGCCTACAAACCCCCCACTCTACAGGATGCCATGAGCAGAGCCAGAGATCTACAGGATTCAGTCCCAAAGAACAGGTTCCCTCTCAAAACCAACTTTCCTGTTAGGGACAAGGACAAGAAACCTTTCCAGCAGGATGTTCCAAGAAAACATGGTTAGACGAGGACACTAGAAAAGACTTAAGGCAGAAGAAACTATGTTTCACTTGTCAAGAACCATGGGTGCTAGGACACAAGTGTGCAGGTAAGGCGAAGGCTCACTACATCGAAGTGTATTCGAACAGTGATGAGGACTATGAGTAGGAAGCCACAGAAGAACTACGGGCAGCTGAGGAAGAATCACTCCAGAGTGATACACCAGAGGGAGTCATTGATACATTATCTGGAGTACCAAGATTCCATACTCTCAGGTTCAGAGGAGTAGTACAAGGTCACAGAGTAGGAGTATTGATTGATGGGGGAGCAACCCACAATTTCATTGACTCTACTTGGGTAGCCAAGAGAGGTATTCAGACTGAGAAGTTCGAAGGATTCACTGTAGCAGTAGCCGGGAACTCCAGCATGGAGTGCAACTATTGGATTCCAAAATTGAATGTCACATTAGGTAACTATCAGATGACAGATTCATTTTATGTAGTAGATGTATCAGATACTTATGTAGTATTGAGTGTTCAGTGGCTTTATTCAATAGGGAAATATACTACAAACTACCGGGCAATAGAAATGGAATTCCAGGGGCCAGACGGCAAACGGGTAGTTTTGAGGCGCATGAACACTTATCCCCCAAAACCGATCTTGTCACGGAGAATGGAGGCAGTACTCAGACAGGATGATATAGAATGGGCTGCATAATGTTTTGTCACCTTTAGGAAACCCCCAGAAACCAGCACACAACACCCAAGTGACATTCAGGCCTTGTTACAGAAGCCCGAAAAGGTATTTCGGGACCTTCCATCAAGTAGACTGCCAGATCGCGGCTTTGAACATATTATTGAGCTACAGAAGGGAACACAGGCAGTCATCACCACTCCTTATAGGCATCCCAAAAGATACAAGGATGAGATTGAGAAAACGATCAAAGAATTGCTGGAGCTTGGATACATTCGGCCCAGTTCTAGCCCCTTCACATCTTCAGTGGTCTTGGTCAAGAAGAAGGATGGTACACTGCGAATGTGCATCGACTATCGAGCACTCAACAAAAGACCATTAAAAACAGGTATCCCATCCCTAGAATTGATGAACTCATGGACAAACTACGGGGTGCCAAATACTTTTCCAAGATTGATCTTCGCTCGGGGTACCATCAGATCCGAGTAAGGGACCAAGACATCTCCAAAACAGCTTTCTGTTGTCACTATGGTCACTATGAGTTTTTGGTCATGCCTTTTGGACTTACCAATGCTCCAGCCACTTTTCAGTTGTGCATGAACCATACCTTCAGAGTTCAACTACGTAAGTTTTAGCTAGTATTCTTTGATGACATCCTAATTTACAACAAAACATGGGAGGAGCATCTAAAACACCTGGACAAAGTACTAAGCATTCTAGAAAAACACTCGCTTTACACGAAAATGTCCAAGTGTGAATTTGGCATGAAGGAAATGTTGTATCTAGGGCACATAATTAGTGAAAAAGGAGTACATGTTGACATGGAGAAAATCCGAGCTATCAGAGATTGGCCCGCGCCAAAAACAATCACAGAATTGAGAGGCTTCTTAGGTTTGTGCACTTATTACCGAAGGTATGTTAAGGGATTCTCCCAATTTGCAGCACCCCTCACAAATCTCACAAAGAAGGGAGCATTCACCTGGACATAACTAGCACAGAAAACTTTCGAGGAGATGAAAGTCATTATGAGTTCTTGTCCAGTTTTAGCATTACCAGACTTCTCACAACCATTTGTAGTAGAATGTGATGCCTCAAGGGAAGGGCTAGGAGCAGTATTGATGCAAAATCATCACCCTATTGCATTTGAGAGCTGTAAACTGAAGAACTATGAGCGCCACTACTCCATATATGACAAAGAAATGCTAGCCATCTTACATGCTCTCACGAAGTTCACACAGTACATGGTGGGCAGTAAGTTCAAAATCAAAACAAATCATAACAGCCTCAAGTATTTCTTGGAGCAGAAGGAACTGAATGAGCGCCAATAGAAATGGGTCAGCAAAGTACAAGCCTACGATTTCAAGATCAAGTATGTGAAAGGTAAGAATAATGTAGTAGCTGATGTATTATCCAGGTGTCCTGCCTCACTATCTCTCATGAGTATATCCACAGATTGGAGGGCACTTCTCTTAGTAGAATACTCCAAAAATAAATTTGCTTGCGAATTATTGGATGGACAAATTCAAGATGACAGGTACAGGATTATCGATGACATCATCTATTACAAGAACAAGATATACCTCATCCCAGAATCAACTTTGAGGAAAAAGATCATACAGGCAGCACATGACTCTCCATTATCAGGACATCAGGGTTTTTTGAAGACCTACAGACAGATCCGAGAGAGGTTCTCATGGAAGGGCCTCAAAGAGGAAGTTATGCAGCACGTACGGGAATGTAGCATATGTCAGCAGAACAAGATTGGGAACATCCATCCAGCAGGGTTGCTTCAACCACTACCAATTCCAGAACAAAAGTGGGAAAGTGTCTCCATGGACTTCATTACAGGATTCCCCAAGGTCCAAGGACAGGATTGTTTATATGTCGTAGTTGATAGACTGACCAAGTTTGCACATTTCTTTTCTATATCATCTTATTACTCTGCAACTCAAGTAGTTGAGTTATTCTTCAAGGAGGTCTTCAAGTTACATGGGTTGCCTAAGACCATTGTCAGTGATCGGGATAGTAGATTCACAGGTGCCTTCTGGCAGGAACTATTCAGATTAGTGGGGACCGAACTGACTACCAACACGAGTTATCATCCCCAGAGCGATGGACAAACTGAAATTGTCAACAAGTGGATTGAAGGATATCTGAGGAACTACGTAACAGGGCAACAGCGAACCTGGATTAAATGGCTACACTTAGGGGAGTACTGCTACAATACTACCTATCACATGTCTATTAGGATGACACCTTTTAAGGCATTATATGGCTACAAGGCCTTGGACTATGTAGATTTAGCATTTGGAGATAGTAGGGCTCCTAAGGCAAAGGATTGGATACAGGACAGTCAGGATATTCTTAAAATCTTGAAGGAAAACTTACAGACAGCCCAAAATCAGCAGAAGTTGTATGCAGACAGACACAGGGTTGAGCGGAGCTTTGAGGTAGGAGATTTGGTATACTTAAGGCTCCAACCTTACAGACAGTCTTCACTTAAGAAGAAAGGAGCAAAAGAGTTAAAACCTCGCTTCTATGGACCCTACAGAATAATCAAGAAGGTGGGAGAGGTGGCATATGAACTAGAGCTACCATAGGAAAGTAAAATTCACAATGTATTCCATGTGTCCAACCTGAAAAAGACCATTGGGAAACACATTGCTCCATCAACAGAATTACCTCCTTTAGATGATGAAGGACTACTAATACTAATTCCTGAACGGATCATACAGATTAGAGAAAGGAAACTCAGGAACTGGGTAATTAGGGAATACTTGGTTCAATGGAAAGAACTACCGCCAAAGTGCCACATGGAAAAGTGAATAGGTATTGCAACATCCCAGTTTGCAGTTGCTTGAGGACAAGCAATCTCAAGCAGAGAGGACTGTAATGTCCTCATCTGATTAGGCATTGAGGACCAAAACCGCTAACCTATGTGATTCCTGTGGGTTCGAGCGGTTACTAACAGTTAGGGAATCAACTGAAGACTGATGCCATCTACAGAAAATCTAGGGCATCAATATGATATCACCATTAGGTCAAAGAGGGCCACCGGGGTCAAAGGCCACTGACATGCATGACATCTAAGCATTATTTAATGATGCATGCACCCATTTAAATCTCCATACGCATGCATGCAAGTCAACTGCAAATTAGAAATTAAAATGACCTAATTAGGTCAAAAGTTAGGGTTTTCGCAGTTGAAAGTTATAAAAGGAAGATAAAGTGAATGGAGACTTTACTTTTGATGATTATTGATTTTGGATCTCTTGAGTAGTAGCACAGCGTGCGGCCACAGCAGTTGGGGTTGGAGACAGCGTCTTCAACTAACGAGGTTTCGGCAATGAGATATCTGCCCTAGTCTCATCCAGGGTAAGACATCCAGGTTCACCATCCGTTCTTCAATTTATTCACAGTTATTCAGTATCCGTCAGAGATTGTTTGCAGGGGCACGTGTGCAGCCAAGGGGTTTTTAGCTGGAAATCCCAAATCATTCGTTGGGTTTTCAAATCTTAGTTTACCTTCGAAACCCAAGCACCATTCTCATCATTGGGTTTCATACTCCAGTACCCGGTGATTATCAAATCCGGTCTTGCTCATCCTGAGCATTTATCAGCAATTTCGGGATCAGGGGGCGTGAGCAGCTAAACCTCCAGATCAATTCGCTAGCCTGCCTAGAGACCTCAGAACTTCCGCATGTGTCAGGCATTCCCTCTGGGATGGGGAGACTATCAATCCTGCAAATTCTCAACTTCATCAGACACCTTCACTGAAAACGTCACCCTTAGCTAATTTTGGGTTCGTGTTGTTGGGGTATCACCGGACGCAGAAGGTACCAGGTCATCTCCAATTCAGCTCTTGATGCATGCATATTCTCTCATAAGCATTCCATCCAGCTTATCAATGGTAAGTGTTGCATTCTATCCTACAAACCCTAACCCTAATTTTAGCTATAAAATAGGGAATTTTTGCATGGCAGTTTGCATGCCCGGCTGTTTCAGTAAATTTGCATAGAATTAGAAAATATCGGGATTTGGGATATTACATAATGTTCAACCTGAGAAAAACTAAGGTTATAATATTCAATGTATTGAAGATCCTTGACCTGCATTTCTTTTTCCATGGGAAAGAGAGTGAGATCACAACGGTTTACACCTGTGTTGCATGGGTACGCGTACAGAGGGGTCGGGTACACGTACCGGTACCGGGTACACGTACCGGGTACTTGGGTACGGCAATGGTACGTACCCAGACGTACCCTCACGTACCATGAGCATTTATGACGTACCGGGTACTCCGTAAAAAAATTTAGGGTACGTTTTTAGGAAATGGTACGGCGTACCCTGATTTTGGGTACGCCTGGGGTACGGCAATTTCCAAATTTTATAAAAAATTCATAAATCGTGGGCCGTGGCAATGTGGCTGATAAATCGTGGAGTTTGCATTGCTA
>LPNX010600058.1:610323-674071 GCA_001517045.1 Pseudotsuga menziesii
AGTACCATGTTTCAAAAAGTGTCGTACCCACGTTTCCTGGCAACATAGGTTTACACCTATTTGGGGGTCCTGTTATCACACAACTTGTAGTTGCCCCACTAAGCTATCCAATTCAGGATGGTAGAGAAGACAGGAAACCAAAGAGGTGATCTACGAGCCTCTCAACCCCTAGATAATAGATTGGTTGTCACGTCGATTGAGAAACCCTTCACTTTATGCCACTAAAGCCCAAGTGAGAAAGGGGGACACCTAGATCTATCATAAAATGAAAGACCTAAGGTTAAATCACCAAATCAAACTATAAGACAAGAATACGTAAGGTGAATAGCCACTAAACACTAGATCAGAGAATGAAGTCACTAGAATAATAACGCTTGAGTTAACTGAGTTATGGATGTCGCTTGTGTTACTCAAGGTATTTAGTTTAATGACTTAGAAATTTAATTGAAAGATCCAAGATTTATGTGTTAGTGTAAATGATCAAACTTGATACCCCAAGGTGATTTAGGTGGAAAATTGAAGAGATACCCTAGGTAGGGTTTAATGTATGGAATTAGGGCTTTCTAACACACTTGATTAATTACTTGTATGAAAGATTTGACAATATCCAAAACCCAAGACAAACCGAAACATAAAACACTCAAAAAATCGTTATCAAATCAAGGAGGGTGAATTGCCTAGAAGGCTAGTGCCTTATCTAGGTGGGCAAGTGGAGTCTAGTGATGACACCTTGGAGGATATAGGGGTTTCGGATGATGGCCGCAAATACCAAAATCACCAAAAGATGAAATTCTAAGTGCAATATACCTCGATGAATTTTCCTAGTTACTAAGGGTTTTCTTTGAATTTTTGTGATGACCAACGGATAGAAAATCAAATAGAGAAAAGGTTAATGAGATACTCACATGGCAATTGTAGATGCCTTCCTGGATGATGAGGATTGCTCCCTCATAGATCAAATAAGAAATTTGGAGAAGCTCTTATTGAAATTGACTCACTTAATGACCCAATGCGCCCTCTCTTCCTACCATACGAAGGGAAAACCAGTAAGCATAACAAGAAAAGATCTAGATCTGCAAGCGAGAAGTGAAAGAATGAAAATGGAATGTCATAACGAAGTAACCACTCCCTGTTAAACCCAATTTGAAGAGAAGTGTCAGGGCAAGTCTCCCCACCAATGCGCCTCCCTCAAATCGCATTCACCTACAAATAAAAAATGGATCCAAAAGATGCAAGAAAATTCTCCAAGATATCTCAGTGTAAGAGAAAAGAAGTTTCAATCATCATCTTATGCATTCATCCACAAAGACACAAGTATTTGATCTCAAAAAAATCTCTTTATCAAACATTCCAATGCCAAAAATCATGCTTTACAATGGGGGGGCTCTCTCACTTAGATAGATCCAAGAGAAGCCAAATCCCTTACCAACTAGATCCAACATTTGAGATTAAAACATCATCAACGGTGGAGATTACATCTTTTAATTTTCACATGGATCAATACAAAAGGGGGCGCACTTTGCCCAAGGACACCTTAGTGAGGTGTAATGTATCATAACATAATATATCATCATGTGGTACATAAGAAAGGGGTCACATAGGGGCATAAACCACCCTAGGAGCCACCTCAACAACAAATCATAAGATATAGCAAGTAAATACATCATGTGCTAAGGTGAGAGGTGCCCAATGGGGGACGTCCTCCCAAGATAAGCCATCAAAATAATCTGGGACCCCATGCTAAGTGAAACTGGTGCAAAATGATTCAAAAAACCATCATATATCATCTCGAAGCCATCCCAAGCCATTTCCTTGACCATCCTAGCCCAATCGATTTCCTAAAGCAATTCCATAGTCCATTTTATGTTGGTACAATCTCCCAAAAACAATAAAATGCTCACAACTCTCTATTGGCTGCAAACTGACACAAACTAACTACAAAAATGAATATGGAGACATGGTATAATGGTACTGGTGACTACTCATACCCATTGATCCTCTATAGTGCCTAGGGAGAGCCATCATCAAAAGCAACTCATCATAAAAATGTGACCAGAACAATAATAAATTGATAATAATCACTTATACTCATAACTGTGGCCTTTCACACACCTGGAGGAAAAATGTGGCAGAAATTTTCAAGCCACTCGGTGTCTCCTTGGGGGCAAGTTTCGAGTCAAGGCTGCTACCTTGTTCTTGACTCCTCCGTTTAGGCCAACTCCTAATCGAAGCCAAGGGGGGTAAACCCTATTAGTTTCTAAGGCTGTTAAGACTTAGTGTGATGATGATTGAGTTACTTAGGAGTTTGATGGAAAAAACACTTGAACAAGATATTGCAACCGAATATGTTTAAAACACAATAGCATATAGATCAACACATGATATATAAAGCATACAGAAGCAGATGATTGTATAATGTAAATACCAGTGCCTAAAATGGATTCCATAGATAAGAGAGTGTTGATGTATTGCTGGGAAAATGTGTTGCAAGTGCTCTTAGTCAGTTTTAGATTAATATTGTAGATGAGTGGATTAAATTAAGGGGGGAGGGGACTCCAAATATACCCTAAGGTACGAGGAGTATGTCAAAAACCCTTATCTGATGCAGCTTCACGCAAGGAATATGTGGGCTGGGTCAGGGTCTCTGAGACGTGTCCAACACTACACCAACAAGAGTGTATCCTGATGATGTCTCGAGGTCACTACCCAGTTGTTCGTGCTTCCTTTGTGAACTTGTCCACCGCAACGGATCAAATCGAGGCATTGGATTTTCGCCTGGGGAGGTTTATTTAGGTTGTGAAACTAATTAGACTAGTCACACAGGTTGAATTTGATGCAGCCAACTATTCAGTCGAACCGTAGCGGTGCAGAGCATACACAACGAAGTCTTGTTGATTTTAAAAATTTTAAAGATTTTAAAGACTACGTTTTGTTTGTTAAAAAGAAAAATTGACCTCCACAAGTCTTTTTCGGTTCAAGTGAACCTCAATCGAAAAAGCGAGGGGTAAATTTTACCATGCAAAGTGAAATACAACTGAAGTACTGACAGAAAGAACAAGTTGTCTACTTAAATCTACCACGCATCTCTTTCCCCTTTCGGGTAACTCGGGAAGTCGTGGGGTAAGTATTAGTATTACTTTGATTTAAAATGAGATATGGAATGATATAACAAATTGTAGCATTTATCAAAGTATATTATCCTGCACGAAAGAACTAAACTAAAGCAAAGCAAGAAAATAATAAAAAAGGACAAAGACGTGAATCCCCCCTGGGAAATGGGAAGTGGGCTCTGAAGACATCTGGTAAGGGACCAAGATGTAGGACCAGTCCAGCACTAGGAGACTCATCCTAGAGCTGTGTGGCCATTCTTTGAATGGAGAAACCTGGTCAGTTACCAAGAAGATGAACCACTCTAGTACTGGGGGACTCAGCCTAGGGTTGAGGGCCATTCTTCGAGAGAATGGAGGCGCTTGGTCTGTTACGAAGTATTTGACCTCGATTCAAATTATGCAGCCTATGGTTGAGGCACTTGGTCTGTTACCAAGATATCACTATAAGTGCTAGACCGGGTCTGGGCATGTGAGGCACTCTGACCCTCGATCTATGGCCTTTGTGATCTTCTCCAAGGCTTACCTACCCTTGGTTAAGAAACCTAGTACTTGATCTTGGTGTCACATGGATTGTGAGATAAAAGAATTAGTAATTCTCTCTATTTATGATGATGCACTTTGAGTGGGGATGAAGGACCACCTTGACCACTGGGCACTTGAAGAAGGCTAAAGGTAAAAGTCAAAAATACATGAGGACCCTTAGACCACTAAGGAGTCAAAGTGAAAGTGCAAAAATACCTTTAGTACCACTAAAGGTAAAAGTCAAAAAGATAAAAGAATAAAATAATATTATTTTGTTCTTTTGATTATTACACACACTTGCTTATGATTTTGAGCTGCACCAAACAGAAGATTCTCGCTGGTTTTGAAGAGAAGTTTTGTCTTTTGGTGTATGCCCTAGCATCGAGGTTTCTAGATAAGGCATCTACAATCTTGCCCTAAGCAGCTAGGGAATCATTACTTCTTCAGTATCTACCCTACAGCTAGGGTATCTACAGCCTAATCCTAAGTCTACTAGAGTTTACCCTTCAAGATTTGGGCTAGGGTATCTACAGCCTAATCCTAAGTCTACTAGAGTTTACCCTTTAAGATTTGGGCTAGGGTATCACCCTAACCCTCTCAACAGCAACAGTCTGTTTCTATCCACGTCTGGCAGGAAGGGAAAATCCAAGGTCTTCACCCTAGCACCCTCAACCCTCACGAACAGCAGGAAAATCTTCATGGCACTAGACATGACTTGAAGGACACCCTAACTGTGGTATCGGGCAGCACTAACAGACTGCAATATCTTCACAGGCAGCGTAGCAAATCACGGACAGAACTTCGGGCAACTCAAATTTCATCTCTGGGCAGCCTCTATTCTGCTGCCAGTACTCTCGGGCAAACCTTCCATTCTCGAGCACCCCGTTCTCCAGTGTTGTCTCTCCTTTACAACCTAGGGCAGCACCAGCAGGAGCCCAAGCAGCTCCAACAAGAGCTCAGGCAGATAGCAAAAGTGTCCAACAGGTACCGAGCAGTCGTTATCTGCCCACAAAACAAACGGGCAATCTGTCAACACCCTCGGGTAGATCTCTTACACTCTCGCGCATCCTGTTCAGGATTCAGGCAGACCTCTCACAGGCTCAGGCAACCTATTAAAGATTCTGGGCAAGTATTTACAGACTACGGGCAGCAATAACAGGCTCGGGCAGCCTGTTAAACGTTTGGGCAGGCAACAACAGTTTATGGACAGCCCATTGTAAATTCCGGGCAGGCATTTCCCAGTTTGGGCAGGCAAGTAGCAGCATCCAAGCAGTCTTGTGAAAATCCGAGCAGCAGAGAAAGTGATCTAGGAAGCTCGAGCAATGTACGAAAGTCTGGCCAACTTTCTAAATTAGGGCAGGAAGCCCTAATTTGAACTTTTCTGTAAAGTTCACCATTTGTGAAATTTTGGTCAAGTGGTTCAAACCAATTAGGGTTTGAGAATTATTGAAGAACATTCATCTCAGAATTCTGAAATTGAAGGAACTCAGTCATCTCATTTAAGAGATGAATTACTAATGCTTTTAGGGTTTTTGTCCTTTAAAGGTTTCCCCATGAAAAACTCGTGTCCAGTGTGTATGACGTTTTTGACGTGTTGATGTATCTTCTGCACTTGTCTATTATCTATGCTAGAGTCTACAAATTTTAAGAATATATGCTTATACTAAAATTCAACATGGTATCAGAGCTTAGCATGTGAAGACGCAGTAAAAGAGCATATTACTGTTGTCTTCCTAGACCTTGGGACATTTTGCAAACTTAGATAACTGACTTGTGAAGCTGAGATGGCTACCAACACTTTCAGACCGGAAGAGAAGCTTGAAGGTTCAAGGAACTACAACTCTTGGAAGGGTAGGCTCAAAGCCATCCTAGAGGAAAATGACCTTGATGACTTAGTGTTTGACACCATAAAAGAACTAACATCTAATGTTGGCATGACTGCTTTCAAGAAGAAACAAGAAAAAGCTAGAAGGATCATCTATGACTCTATTAAGGAAGCCTTCATGCTCAACATCACATCATTGAAGACTGCCAAAGAATGCTTTGACACCTTAACGGACCTATATGAAAAGAAGGCTTCCAGTCATAAGAGAGTTTTGAAGAAAAGGCTTCGAACGCTGAAGATGAACAAGGATGAATGAGTTGGACCCTTCTTCACAAAGATTGCACAGGTAAGAGATCAACTTACTACTATTGGTATTACTGTGGATGATGATGACCTTGTACATATTGTAGTTAATGGTCTCCCAAACTCTTGGGAAACCTTTCTGGCATCAGTGAGTGGACATGAAAATCAGCCAAACTTTGATAGACTTTGGCATGATTGCTTGGAAGAAGAAGGCAGAGTTTCAGGCAAGGCAATTGGAACCAAGGAAGGAAACCTTGCCCTTACAGCTAAGACAAAGAAATACAAGAAGCCTTTCCCTCAACAAAAGAATGGAAAGAAACCACAAAATAAGAACATTGATGTTTCAAAAGTGGAATGCTATAATTGTCACAACTTTGGGCACTTTGCTAGGGACTACATGCAGCCCAAGAGGAAAATCAAAAGAAGATTCCAAGCTTCTGTTGCAGAAGAAGAAGAAGAAGAACCTAAGAAAAAGAAGAACACCAAGGCTACCAAAGAAGACGAATCTAGAAGAGAGTACTACCTAATCTCTGCTCTCTCTAGATCCATCACAGACAGTGCTAACTCTTGGTTAGTAGATAGTGGTGGCTCCAGACATATGACAGGTAACCGTGGAGCACTCACCAACTATAGAAAGAAGAAGGTCACAACACAAGTGGAACTTGGAGATAACTCCACTTACAAGATGGAAGGAGTTGGCTCAACTTCACTTCAACTTGATTCAGGTACGATTTTACATATTGATGATGTCTTATATATTCCTGTTTAAAGAAGAACCTTCTATCTGTTGTAGGATTAGAGGACAAGGGCTACAAAGTCCTCTTCATGGACAAGAAAGTCCTACTATGGACAAAGAATGAGAAACTAAGCTCAGTTGTACAGATTGGGATTCGTGAGGGAGGTCTTTATAAGGCTTCCGAAAATTCCACTCATGCTTTGGTTCATCACACAGTTGATCCATGTGAGTTGTGGCATCGAAGGTTTGGACACCTTCACTATACAGCTCTTCCAGGCTTACAAAAGATGGTCACAGGTATGCCATAGGTCTCTCCCAAACATGATGGAATTTGCAAAGGATGTGCTCTAGGTAAGAACACTAAGAAATCATTTTCCATAAGTAAGAATAGATCTAAAGGCTTATTGGATTTGATTCACTCTGGCATTTATGGGCCTATATCCAGACTTCACACCCTCCTTGAGTGGCTGCTTGTACTATGATCACTCTCGGAAATCTTGGATCAAAGAGTTCAAGGTTCTGATTGAAAATCAGACAGGAATAAAAAGAAAGCTTCCAAAGGAAGCTGAAGAACCCTCTTCTGAGATCCCAGACTCAGAAGTTCAGAGGGAGGAAGAAGAATTTTTTACTCAAATTCCAAATGTACCTAAAGTGCCTAAAAGTAAGCCAAAAGAATTACTTGAGGCCCCTCCTTCGGAAAGGAGACTTGCTAGGTACCGAGAAGCGGTACAAGAAGCTAAGAAGCATAAAGCTTCTCCCAGGACTCTCAAATATATATAAGACAGGTCAGCTTATCAATGTTGAATCTTCCACATACAAAGAAACAACAAACCAACAAGTTGTTTACAACCTTAACTTGATCCTAGTCGAGTATGTGGATGACTTGTTCCTTACTAGAGAGGAAAAGGTAATAGCTCAGTGTCAGAGGAAGCTCATCTCTGAATTTGAAATGAAGGATCTTGTCCTTGAAGTCTGGCAAAATCCAGGTGAGATCTTCCTAACACAAGGGAAGTATGTTATTGATATTGTACTGAGTTTTGGAATGCAGGACTGCAAGTCCTTGAGCATATTTTTGACAACCAACTGGAAGAAGTTGCGAGACTCGGCCACCAGTTCATAGGATGTGGACATTATTCTATATCAACTTATTGGACCCCTAATGTATCACGTACACACGAGATCAGATATATGTTACTCACATTGGATTGGCAGTGCAGTAACCTGGAAACGTATCTCTAATTAATGAAGTATGAGATCTGCAACAATCTCTTGGTCCAGCAAGAAACAGGCCTCCATGGCTCA
This sequence comes from Pseudotsuga menziesii, assembly GCA_001517045.1. Lineage (NCBI taxonomy): Eukaryota > Viridiplantae > Streptophyta > Pinopsida > Pinales > Pinaceae > Pseudotsuga > Pseudotsuga menziesii. The sequence goes on from LPNX010600058.1 coordinate 618,122, forward strand.
AAATACAATGGAAACAGAGTATATCACTGCAAGTGATGCTTGCAGGGAAGCAGTTTGGCTTAGAAAACTACTCTTTGATATGTTCGGTGGAAAGATTCACTCTACGATTATCCATTATGATAATCCGAGTGGCATTAAGCTTTCAAAAATTCTGGTGTTTCACGATAGATCAAAACACATTGAAATGAAGTATCATTTCATCAGAGACCTGGTTCATAGAGGCACTCTGAAGTTGCAATACATCCGAACAGATTACAGATGTTTTGATCAAGCCCTTGACAACAACGAAGTTTGTGTACTTCCGTGACAAGCTTGATATGGTAGAGAATATCTCTCGCACTGAGAGGGAGTGTTGATTTTTCTTGTGCAACATCGAGATCCATTCTCTTAGGAGAATGGGGACATCTGGTCAAGGACCAGGATGTGGAACCAGTCCAGCATTGGGGGACTCAACCTTGACTTTAGTAGCCATTCTGTTGAGCGGGGACATCTGGTCAAGGACCAGGATGTTGAACCAATCCAGCACTAGGGGACTCAACCTTGACTTGAGTAGCCATTCTGTTGAATGGGGACATCTGGTCAAGGACCAGGATGCGGAACCAGTCCAGCGCTGGGGGACTCAACCTTGACTTGAGTAGCCATTCTGTTGAATGAGGACATTTGGTCAAGGACCAGGATGTGGAACTAATCCAGCATTGGGAGAGTTGCCCTAGAGCTAAGTGGCCATTCTTTGAATGGAGGCACCTGGTCAGTTACCAAGAAGATGGACCAGTATAGTACTGGGGGACTTAGACTAGGGCTGAGGGCCATTCTCCGGGAGAATGGAGGCGCTTAGTCTATTACCAAGTATTTGACCTCAAGTCAACTTATGCAGCCTATGGCTGAGGCACTTGGTCTGTTACCAAGATATCACTATAAATCCTAAATCGGGTCTGGACATGTGAGGCACTCTAACCCTCGATTTGTGGGCTTTGTGATCTTCTCCAAAGCTTAGCTACTCTTGGTTAAGACACCTAGTACCCGATCTTGGTGTCACATGGAGTGTCAGATAAAAGCATTAGTAATGCTCTCTATTTATCATGATGCACTATGAGTGCGAATGAAGGACCACCTTGACCACTTGTTTTGACCACTGGACACTTGAAGAAGGCTAAAGGTAAAAGTCAAAAATACATGAGGACCCTTAAACCACTAAGGAGTCAAAGTGAAAGTGCAAAAATACCTTTAGTACCAGTAAAGGTAAAAGTCAAAAAGATAAAAGAATAAAATAATATTATTTCGTTCTTTTGAGTTTTGGTCCACATACAGGTGGACCAAAGGCTATAAAAGAAGATCAATCCATTTCATTATTACACACACTTGCTTATGATTTTGAGTTGCTCCAAAAAGAAGATTCTCGTTGGTTTTGAAGGAAGAGAAGTTTTGTCTTTTGGTGTATGCCCTAGCATAGAGGTTTCTAGATAGGGCATCTACAATCTTGCTACAATCTCACCTTAAGCAACTAGGGCATCATTACTTCTTCAGCATCTACCCTTCAGCTACGATATCTATAGCCTAACCCTAAGTCTACCCTTCAAGATTTGGGCTAGGGTATCACCCTAACCCTCTCAACATCCGCAGTCTGTTTCTATCTACATCTGGCAGGAAGGGCAGAACCAGGGTCTTCACCCTAGCACCCTCAACCCTCACGGGCAGCAGGAAAATATTCACGGCACTAGACGGGACTTACAGGACAGCCTGACTGTGGTCTCGGGCAGCACTAACAGACAGAAATATCTTCAAGGGAAGCTCAGCTAATCACCGACAGAACTTCGGGCAACTCAGATTTCATCTCCAGGTAGCCTCTATTCTGCTGCCAGTACTCTCGGGCATCCCTCCCATTCTCGAGCACCCCATTCTCCACTGTTGTCTCTCTTTTACAACCTGGGGCAACACCAACAGGAGCCCAGACATCTCCAACAGGAGCTCGGGCAGATAGCAGAAGTGTCCAGCAGGCTCCGAGCAATCATTATCTGCCCACAGAATAGACAGGCAGTCTGTCAACACCCTCGAGCAGATCTCTTACACTCTCGGGCAGCCTGTTAAGGATTCGGGAAGCCCTCTCACGGGCTCAGGCAACCTGTTAAAGATTTCAGGCAGGTATTTACAGACTCCAGGAAGCCTATTAAACGTTTGGGAAGGTAGCAACAGTTCCCGGACAACCCATTGCAGATTCCGGGCAAGCCATTGCAGATTCCGGGCAGGCATTTTCCAGTCTAGACAGGCAAGTAGCAGCATCCGGGCAGTCTAGTGAAAATACAGGTAGCAGAGAAAGTGATCTGGACAGCTCGGGCAGTGTATGGAAGTCTGGGCAACTTTCTAAATCAGCGGAAGAAGCCCTAATTTGAACTTTTTTGTGAAGTTCATCTTTTGTGAAATTTTAGTCAAGTGGTTCAAACCAATTAGGGTTTGAGAATTATTGAAGAACATTCATCTCAGAATTCTGAGATTGAAGGAACTCAATCATCTCATTTAAGAGATGAATTACTAATGCTTTGGGGTTTTTGACCTTTAAAGGTTTCCTCGTGAAAAAATATTGTGTTCAGTGTTTATGATGTTTTTGATATGTTGATGTATCTTCTACACTTGTCTATTATCTATGCTACAATCTACAAATTTTAAGAATACATGCTTATACTAAAATTCGACAATTTGTACATCAGTCTTATCCAATCTTGAATAGAGGAAGCCTGCAAGAGGGCTTGCCAGTTTGGGAAGCAGTTCGATGACCTTCTCCATGATTATAATCTCTCGTCCAACCCTCCCATCTTGGAGTTTCATGCAGGTTTGCATTTTTTGATAAAATGTCTCCTTACTTTGGCTGGTAACCAAAGACAAGGAAAAAAATATTAAAATTGATTAAATGCTTAGATGGTTACATTGGATATTTGACTTTACTTAAAAGTTTATGTTGCCATTCTTAAAGTAGGAAAATAAGCTCCTTAAAGTGAGCATTTACTTTCTGCATTTTATTTCAGTAATTAGGAATAATACTTTCTTTCATTAATTAGTTTGAATAAAGCAACTTATGGTTCATTGGTTATTTTCATAAAACTTGTGCTACTAAGGTTTTTTTGTCAAGTTGAGATGTTTTTACAGATTATAAGAACCGAAGATTACGATGTTCTCGTATGCTCTCCTTGCCTAAGAGACTAAATCAAGCACACGTCCCGTAGTTGGAGCCAGATGTTATTCACTAATTTTGCACTTAGTGGATTTCCAGTGAGCCACCAGAGTATTGAACAAGTCAATTGTTCATTGTCATTGCCCAGAAGTTCCATGGTTACATCAGGACCGGTGGTGGTCCGGTTTTTTTAATAAAATGCATGTTCATACCCCTTGGGGCCGTTGTCATAAAAGGTCTAACACAGCAAACTTTTTGTAAAGGACTTGGCTATCAGTCCGATTATTCCAAGGTGTTTTTGCCCTTATCAATTATGCAATGTTGAATAAGCAATGTATGATTTTCGAATTTTTCACCGCTCCTCTAAGGCTGGAATTTTCGCCTTGGTGGTTAAGCCTTAGGAGGTTATTAAATTTCATGTGTCGATGTATATATGCGTGTTAGGCATTGGTATTGAGTCGTATGGACATGTACTAGGTCCCCCTAGAGTTTCATCTTATTCCGAGAAAAAATATTTTTTTTCCGTTTTTTAGGCCCATTTTTTAATGGTTTAATTGGAAAAAATTCAAAATGTAAAAAAAGTGTGATCCTGAGTCCGTTTTTGAAGTGTTTGGGCTCGTTTTCAAGCTCAAAGCACCTCCTTCACTTTAAGACCAACTTTTCTCATGCTCTAGGTGACTAAATTGTCCCATATGGCATTATTTCTCCACCGGTGCGACAAAGTGGCAAAAAAATGATAAATTATGAAGAAATGCACCAAAGTCAAAAATTAAATAAAGGTAAAAAATCAATAAAAAAGTGAGAAAGTGACATGGCATGTGGGCCATATGGCTTAGCAACCATCCTCCAAGCTTAATGCACTATTAACTATGGATAAAAAGGATAGTTACGAATTGTTTTATGAGGAGTGGTGACGTCAACCACTAGGGGACTCACGCTAAACCAAAGGTGAAGGTTGCGCTAATGTGTAATGAGAGTGGACCCCTCTTCATGACTCATTTTAACTTTGGGTATGTTGTAAACATGGTGTATTATTTGTCTATCCAAGCAAGTGAGTCGGGTAGAGGTGACGTCAACCCATTATAGTTCACGCTTAAGCACCAAACATGTATACGATTGTATGGAGGGTGGACTCCTTCATGTGATAAACCTTGGATAAATTAGATGTCATTTCATGTGCTTGCGCGTGATATGGAAAGGAGATCACATTTGTTAGAGGAGGATGACGTCAACTTCAAGAACATTCATGCTAACACTAATACCATAAAATCGCATATATTAAGGGATTGACGCCGACGTGTGGAGCAAGCGATTAGGTTGGTGGTGAGTTTGGTAGGTGCACATGGATATGTGGCGCCTCCTCCTTGTATTGAATCCAATCAACTCAAGTCAATCCCACAAATCACTCCTTCAGCTCTTGTTAACTCTTTCTTTCTCTTCCAGTTAGTGGTTGCCCCCCAAGGGTTTGTAAAATCTATAAAAGCGAGGCCTTCTTCCTCATTCTAGACGGATGCAAGGAATCTCAGCGTAAGTAATTTGTTTTATTGTTATCATCTGAATAATATTCAGGCTTTGGAGGTCCATTGATGTTCATGTCAAATGGTGAATGGTGAATGGTGTATACTTATTGAGGCAATCTTGTTTTAATTTGTTTATGCTTGATATCGAATTTGTAATCAATCTAGCTTAGAGGGTTCTCTGAAACACATAGGGAAAATATTTGATGCTTCAAGTTATTTACTTACAATTTGGCTCCTTGAGATTCAAAAGTAGCATTGTTTATTAAGTTGTATTCATGCTCTTTTGGTTTATATTGGTTGAATGTACTAGATTTGATCCCTTTTTGTCCAAGTGTGAATAAGTTTTTTCAAGTTGCAACTTTGGGGTAAGGGTAAGAGCCAAGTCGCATCGCCCTCTTCTTCAAGTCTTGAAGAAGCTACAAATTCGTGTTCACATTAGTACCTTCAAGTCTCAGAAAGATTAGAGCTTGAGCAAAGTTTTCCTCTTCTTCCTCTCTCAAATATTAAACTTTATCTTGGTTACCTGTTGAAGCAAGCTATGTCCTTTTAAAAAAGAAAAGTTTTATCATAAAGATTAGCTTGTTATTTTACTAGACCTGAAGCGCATCTAAATCATAGTTATAAGCATAGATCTAGAAGCTATTACTTCGTACTTTAAGCCCCAATTTTTTCCAACCTTTGCTAGCACTAATCCACTAATTTGTAGACTTTTAACTTGCTGGTTTTTAGCAGGTTGAACAAAAAAGAGAGGGAGTCGCTACCGAAATTTTGTGCTTTAAGCCTTCCGAAGCACCCGAGATCCAACCCATTTCCCCCCTTCTTTGTTCCCCTTCTTTCCCAGGCAATTTGTAAGACATTTTGACCAGTTTTTGAGGGTCAAAAGGCAGTTCTTTCTCTAAAAAATTGGTATTGTAATAAATCATATATAAAATCAAGTGGGATTACGGCTCCCACAACCCTTCTTCCCCCATTTGGGGGGAAGCCTGTATTTGTCCATTTATTTGCTTTATACCCGTACAGTATTAAAGTAGTTTCATTTTTTTCTACAAAGTAATATAGATCAATCACAGTTCCTTAAAGTTTCATCTTTTCTTTCTCGCAAAATTGAATACTTACCCAGCCTTGCATTCCCAAATACGGCATCCAGACTGGAAAGAGGTTCTTGGCTGTAGTAATTAGAAAAACTCCTATTTTGCATGTTTACTTTATTGCAACACAAGCACACAATCCATCCTTGAAGGGTTGTATAGATTAGATTTTCCTTTTCTTCAAAATTGGAATTAATATTCATCATTCTGGTGTATGCTCTTGCCCATCGCAGGTTCGCCCTAAGCTTTGGGATAATCAAAAGCAGGAATGTGCACTAATTGATTTCTCACATCTAACTAGGCAAACTCATTTTAATAAACAAGCAAACACATTGCACATAAAATCCTTAAAATTTTACCAAGGCTCCGTTGTGTATGCTCTGCACCACTGCAGTTCGATCGAACAGTTGGTTGCATCAAAAGCAAGGTGGGTGACTAGCTTAATTAGTTTTCACATTTCAATTAACCTTCCAAGTGAAAATCCAACGCCTCGATTTGATCCGTTACGGTGGAAAAATCCACAAAGGAAGTGGGAACAACTGGGTAGCGACCTCGAGACACCGTTAGGATACACCATCAATGAGGAGAGAGAGAAGAGATTGAAACTGAAGGGGAGAGAGAGATAAAAACCCTAAGTTGGCACGATTCCCAATGCAAGCAACAACAAAGTAAAACATTTAATGTGCCTGTCAGATCTGTATAGCACACCTGCGAAGGCACAGAAATCGAGGCAAAAAGTATAGCAGTCTGACAAAGTTGTACTGCATTAATTGCATACTGGGCACAATTCTCGAGGCAGCAAAAAAGTGCAGAAAGTATAGTTCGTACAGTCCACACATGTGGTAGATCCGTACAATCCGTACAGACACATGTGAAGGTACAGCGGACCGTACAGCACTGTTGGCACACAAATCGAGGTAATTTGCTATTGAAGTGATTTTGGGTATTTTGCCTGTGAGGGTCAAAAGAAAAAAAATTCTGTACTGTTGGAAATTTTCTGAGATTCTCCTTTTAATGATAATTTCTTCTTTCTAGGGTTTTCCCCATGAGTTAGGGTTTTTCCCACTCTTTGACCAAAAATATCTGTGTATTCATGTGTGAAAGATTTGCTTCACTCTTGGAAAGTTCTTGAGTTGGTGGTTTATATTTTAAATTTAAGATGTAAATTTTAATCATAAACCCTAGTTTCTCAAGTGTTTGACATAATGTGGAAAAGAAAAGTTTCATATTATGTTAGTTAATTTCTTCATGGTATCAGAGCCAAGTTGAAGTAGTATTCAAGTTGTGAACCACAGAAGAGTAGTGTTGACTTTCCAGTTTAAGATTTGTTGTAAGTCATTTTCCAAATGATGAGCATTAGGTATGAAGATAGGTTGGATGCCATATCCAGCTATCTACCTTGGAAGGTTAGAATAACAGCAGTGCTCAAGGAATGGAAGATTTGGAGCTTTGCAAAAACCAAAATGACGAAACCCACTAACAAGGATGACTTAGAAGAACATGAAGCCCTTGAAGCCAGAACTCAGAGAGTGATCGTGGACGGGGTAAAGGATCATCTGATCCCGCATTTGGCGGAGAAAAAGACTGCCAATGACATGAGGGACACCTTGAAGCAGTTGTTCGAGGAAAAGAACAAGAACCGGAAGATGGCCTTGAAAGATAAGTTACACAATGTGAAGATGATCAAAGATGAAAGTGTAACCTCCTATCTAATTCGTGTGGTTCAAGTCAAAGATGAGTTAGCGGCAGTGGGAGAGACTATCTTAGATTCAGAGTTGGTGAGGATAGCCTTGAAGGTATTCACCAAGAAATGGGAAATTTTTGTCAAATGTATTGTTGGTAGAGAGAAACTTCCGGACAGTTCCAGGCTGTGGGATGATTTTACCCAAGAGGAGAATCGAGAAGGAGCTCTGGGTGGTCAAGTCAGCTAGGAGGTGGAGCATAATGTAGCCCTTGCAGCAAAGACAAACAAGAAGAAGAAAGACCTCAGTCAAGTCAGGTGCTACCATTGTGGGCAGATGGGACACTATTCTTCAAAATGTCCTGAGAAAAAGATTGTGAAAGAAAAGACTGAAAGAGATGTGGCAGCCTCTACCACAGTAGATGATTATGCCATGAAATTTGAGCAAGAGTTTTCTCTTGTCTCAATTGATTCCAGTGTAGGAATTTCATCCTTTGAGAATGTATGGGTTGTTGACAATGGTGCAACCAAACATATGATTGGAATATATGATTCCTTTTAGATGATTACAACGTTGGGGCCAAGACATTTCATCTAGACAAACATTGATAGTCCCCGAATAGCCAAACAAGGAGTTGGAACTATCAGGTTTCAACTAGATCTCGGAGAGATCTTGGAAATACATGGATATTGTTTGTACCTGGGATGAAAGTCAGCAAACTCACAGTTTCATCCTTTGAGGATGAAGGCTATGGGATGATGGTTAGGTCTGGCCATGTCTTCCTGTATAGGAGAGATGAGCCAGTTGGGACCACCATTTTATTGGGTGATCGCACAGACAGACTATATGTCCAGAGAGGGCATATTGTACGACCAGGAACAGGAGCAGGAGGATGGCTATCAAAGTCAGAAGATGAGGATGGTGTTGCATCAGATAGATATGGTCCTGAAGAGGAGAGTGACTCTCTCCAGAGCACTGGCAGAAGGCTCAGCCAGTCATATGATGGTTCATACGAGCAGTTGGATGAGACTTAGGTCGAGTCTCAAGCTTCAGAGTTTCAGTTCGAGGTAGAGCAACTGTTTCCGGGATTGATTCTAGAGCAGGAGGGAGTTGTTGCAGAAGTCAGAGATGGAGATAGTGCCGGTGACCTTCCTTGTTAAGAGGGAGTGTTAGAAAATTAACTTTGAAGGTCCTCTCTATAGTTTTGATTTGGCGTGATAAAGAGGACATGTAATTTGTTCCTTATGTATATTTATGTATAAAGTGGAATTATATATAAATAAATGACGTTTTGTACTTTATTGTATTGGGTCTCACTTAAATGACATTTAATAATTAAAGTGAGTTATTATTAAATGAGGGTGCATTTAATAATGACCCTAGATCTTGTAAATGAATCTCAACCACATATTAGGTGGTTAGAGAAGTAGTTACATTTTTTTAAAGTATAAAACTAGGGTTAAAAGGACAAATTAGACACCATCAACGAGGAGAGAGAGAAGAGATTAATACTGAAGGAGAGAGAGAGAGAGAGAGAAACCCTAAGTTGGCACAATTCCCAATGCAAGCAGCAGCAAAGTACAACAGCATTTAATGCACCTGACAGATCTGTACAACACATGTGTGAAGGAACAGAAATCGAGGCAGAGTACAGCAGTCTGATAGAGTCGTACTGCATTAATTGCAGACTGGGCACGATTCCTGAGGAAGCAGAAAAGTGCAAAAAGTACAGTCCGTATAGTCCACACGTGTGGCAGATCCATCATCCATACAGTCCATACAGACACATGTGAGGGTACAGCAGACCGCACAGCACTGTTGGCACATAAATCGAGGTAATTTGTTGTGGAAATGATTTTGGGTATTTTGCCTGTGAGGGTCAGAAGAAAAAAAATTATGTATTGTTGGAAAATTTCTGAGATTCTCCTTTTAATGATAATTTCTTCTTTCTAGGGTTTTGCCCGGTCTTTGACCAAAAATCTTTGTGTATTCATGTGTGAAAGATTTGCTTCAGTATTGGAAAGTTCTTAAGTTGGTGGTTTATCTTTTAAATTTAAGATGTAAATTTTAATCATAAATCCTAGTTTCTCAAGTGTTTGACATAATGTGTAAAAGAAAAGTTTCATATTATGTCAGTTAATTTCTTCACTTCACTCCCATTAAATAATATGAAGTGACTTGTCACTTTATGAACTTATCAAGTACTCATGTCATATTTCCCCAAAGTCACTTTCTAACACCCCTTTTTAATTTAATTGCTCAATGTCACTTTTTAATGTTGCTTTTCGCCCAACTAACATTAAATAATTAATTAATCCCCCTCTAATCAGGCTGACGCAAAACCCAAAAGTCATCTCCACTTGCAAAGCAAGATAATGCAAAAATGGGGACATTTATGCCTCACATACTATATGAGAATAATATCGATCATTTTTGCTTCATTTTCTCCCAGCCCATTGATGTATTCTAGATTGTTATGACTCATTTTTTCTGCTTATGGGATTTCTATATGATATGAGTGATGTGATGATCATGAGATGATGTTGTTTTTTATGTCTTGTTCTAATACTGTACCATGCCAAGTGATGTGCTATGATGATTATCTATTACTTGATGTTGTACTATACGATATATTGTCATTGTATGACGTATTTGTATTTGATTGTTTTGATGAGTATAGCTAGTTGTACCTCGCATATAGGTTGACAAAGGTGAAGGGTTGTTAATTTAATAACATACCATGCACCAAGATAACTTTTGGGCTTACACTCATTTTGGTATTTCTAAGGACTATTTCCCCAACTTTGGTTCCAACTTCCAACTTTAGCCCTATTCATTTCATCCACATCATTCCATCTTGTGTTTACATCCCATTGGCTTGAAGTTGATTGTTTGACTCTTGCTCTCCCCCTTTCTGGATCTGTCACCATTTGTGGTTTGTCGGTTTATAACTGTGTCTAAGGGTTGTTGTGTTGTAGCATATCCCCAGTACAAAAGGTCCCTGGGTATGCTCCTCGAGGCCAGTTGTCAATAGTCAAGATTGAGAAATGCCTTCCCCCAAGATCCAGATTTCCTATGTTCCTGGTCATATGATGGTTAATGATTGGAAGAATAGGTAATCATTGTCGGGAGCATGGTTCTTAGGCATGCTTTTTTGGCATTTTCTTCAAAATATTTAAAGCAGTATTACGAGACTTGACAGGGACTCACGAGTATTGCCAAGTTTCTTCTGAAATGAGTACTCAGGGATAAAGTCACCCAGAATTTGCCATCACTCGTTGAAACTCGCTTAAACTTTCCCAAGACTAATGAGTTTGACCCCTGGCAGGCAAATATAGACCCCACACATACACACAAAGCTTGGAGAAAAGGCTGAAATAAAGGTCTCAGAGGGAAAAAATTGTGGGAGCTACTTTCAGGAAACCCTAAAGGCATATAACTCCTCAGTTCGCTATCATTCTCATTTCATCTTAGATTCTTGAGTGGTTTGAGTTTCGAGCATCCAGCTAGAGTGTGACTGTGAAGTTTGAACAGCGATTTGTGAGCCTTGGATCGCATTGATGCTACAGGACAGGCTACTGGGTTTCTGTTATGTCTATGCAGCTAACTCTAGCACCAAGAGAGGTTCAATTTAAAATTGGATGGCCTCATCTCTCCCAGCCACCAAATAAATACTGGGATTGATTTCAACATGGTAGAATGGTGTGGTGAGAGGGATGGAGGTGTCGGCAGTGTTATTTTGGAAGCCAAGAAACAGGCATGGGCAATTGAATTTTTTAATCAGCTCATCAACAAAAGTAATGACAGCTAAATGGTAGCAAAGAAAAAGTAATCAACAAAATGGTAGCAAAGACAACCAAATTCAATGATTCAGAATCAACTATGTTAAGAAAGAACATGAAATATGCTTAGCAGACACTTTTATGGAAAAACTCGTGTAAATCTCAAATTAGTTATAACACTTGCAATAAATCATGGCAAAATGCAAACTTTACAATAAGTTTCACCATGAATTATACGGCAATTGAGTCACCTTACAATGAAGTTGAAACACTGGAAAAACTGTATCATCTGCCACTATAACTTCTGCATGCTTCCTTATTAAAGTAGCCCACTGCAAAATAAATCAGCTTCTAGCCATTCAGTTGGAGTATCATGTATCATAATATTTATCAACCTAAAAGGTTATCAAGGCGTGCAACCTCTCTGAGTGAACCCTGAAACATAAACTTACCTGAGAACCTTTTCTCCATTTCTCCACTGGGATTATTCCAGACATTTTGGGATTGTAACGCCCTTCCTTTGTGTCACTAAAGCTGGTCATTAAATAATGTGACACATGATATTTCATAAGTCTCCAGACAATAATTTGTCAACTTCCAGCTAAATACAGGTGATTACACACGGTCAAGGGGACTCAAACAGCATATAAGGTACAACCAATGAGAATGCTTGATGTATCTCTTAATAGAAATAACGTATTCAAAATTTCAATATTATCACAGAATGCCTTGATAATAAGAATAATATATTGAATATTATCACAATAGCCATGACTCAAATGAAATTGTGAACAGAGACAAAACTCCCTTGTGGCCATCACCAAGATGAAGGAATAAGAACTCTAGCCTGATATCAGAAACATCCAAATCAAGAATAGCATCATCCCATTTCATCTGTATAAATGTCCACAAGAAAACATACCTGTCAACAAAACTCTCTGATGAAGACATCACATAGTCATATGTATAGCTGAAGTTGTATAGAGGTACACAGCTGCAAACATATTTGGAAAGACAGAATCATCAGAGACTATTATATACTCGTAGGAAAACTCATCACATACTCGAATACACATGTGAATGCAAATTTCCCCATGTGAAATTCATATCACTTATCTAGAATTTGATAATCTCAAACTGCTTTGTGACAGACGTGTTGACACATTGGGTACAGTTACTGTGAAATTTATTGATAAATTAATCTATATTATCCCTCAATAAGATATTTTGATGTTAACAGACCATTTAAAATTTGGCTTGTCTTGGCCCTTGGGTTATGGTTCTAGGCTAAGAAGTTAGAACAATTTTAAAGTAAAGAGGAAGAAAACAATTGCTTTCCGTTGTCAAAATTAATAGTATGTGGGTAAGAATAGGTAGTTACATAGCTATAAGAACAAAAACAGCTGAAAAACTCCTATCTACAAGTGCAACACCGGAAACACATTAAACATACTACACAAGAAAGAGCACAATGAATATTGGATTTTAGTTTAGACAACTAACACCCTTACCTCTAAAAGGAACATGGAATGTGCTAGCTCATTCAGGCTCAAGAGATCTCAATACAATGTCGATTTAGTGCCTTTAATATTATAAATCTATTAATGACATTCTAGAATTGGAGTTGTTCTTTCCTAAGTCACATGGTTCGAATTCGAATTCGAGTTTGAGAACCATTTGATTCGGTTCGAATTCGAATTTTTGGATGACGTTCGTTTGAGATTCGTCTTGAGATTCGAATATATTTATATATATATATAATAAAGTTGTTAATTAAATATCCTATTGAAATAAATTTTAACTTATAAAATGAAATATATTATACAGCATGCTTAAATAGCTTAAAAATAAACAATAAAACTGAAATTCTCTAGTTTTTTTTTTCAATTTTTTTCAATTTTTTATTAAATTCGCCTTTACATTCGAATTCAATAAAATTCATTTTTAAAATTTGGCGAATTTAATTCAAATTTTTTTCCCTTCAAATTCGGCGAATTTCGAACCTCAAGGTTCAAATTCGCCGAATCCTGTGACTTAGGTTCTTTCATGACAAATGGATTCAAATGTTTTACATGTCCATGTTATGATCAAACTCTGAAGTTTGCATTTCATTGGATGGCACAATGCATTCATGCATATGAAATTCAATTTGCAATTAGCACTTTATTTGCATGCCATGAGAAGAGCCATACATAGTGCACCACAAGGATATAGTAAGCTCATCCTCAAAAGGGCTTCAATAGCCCTACTTTAAGAATGAAGGGGCTAAGTGAAAAAATTTGGATCAAAATAACATTGCGCACCAGCAAACAACGAGAAGAAGTGCACAAGAAGTACAAGAAAAAGGTGTGCAACAGCAAGTAATATCATTCAATGGCATCATCCCATGTAAACAATATGCCTGATAACAGAAAGCACAAACCTGTGCACAATCATCCAACATGCATTAACAAGTAATGCAAGCTTGTGCACAACAAACCAAGATAGAGTGCACAGTAACCCTGTTGTCATCCTGCATGTAACAATCAAGCACAAAATATACTGTTTAACTGCATAGGCACAAAACACAGGCTCCAAAATGGATTCCAACTTCTTCCTGCAAGTTCCCTGTCATGATTATGTAAGCCACATCTCTTGAGCTCTAGTTGTTAATCAATACTCTTTGTCTCAAAAGAAGCACTGTTCTTTGCCAAATCCATTTGCAATGTATCCCAACCAATCCACTTGGCTTGCATTCAATGCATCCATAATGCATTCCTTCACCTTGTAGAACCCACGATCCTAGGCTCTTCCTCTGATAATACCTTTTGGAACAAGTCAATAGCACACAACACATGTATTTATAAGAATTACAGACTGAGGGCACTAAATATGCAAATATGCAATAAGCACAATTTATGCCAACTTCATCTACAATCAAAACTTAAGAGGTTGAAAATTCATTAATAATGTCTTCAAGATAAACAGTATGTCTCACACTAATACTTGGTCATAGAATATTCATTAGTGCCTTTGCCAAGAGTTATGCACACAATATAAGAGGAGCATTTGTAGCATTTACAATGCTAAAATGGAATCTCAATAACAATTGTCAACAATTTCGAAAATGGGACGAAAGATGGAGAGAGAATGCGAAGGAGAGAAAGCATACAAGGAAGAGAAAACCCAAAAGGGAGAAAGCCCTCGACCCCGAGAAAATAATCCAGAGCAATCTTGTTGATGGCTGCCATAGCCATTCACATGTGAGACATAGAGATATTGAGGAGCTCACCTGTACAAAATTACAAATGGATCCAATACTGAGCTAGAGATATCATTGCTAGTGAAGGACACAAAGGGGTTTCTACTCTTCAATGAAATTTGAGAGATCCCTCTCGGAGATCACCCCATGTGGATGCTGAAAAGTATGAGAGATCAATCTGTAGTCAACATTATATATGAGCATTAGGTGTACACCAGACACAGCAAATCACAAGGCCGTAAGCCATTCATGACTTCATACCACTGGAAGAATTTCATGCTAAAAAAAATGTCCACTCGCGCAATGGGAGTCTGGCACTCCATGCCTAACCCTTTTTGGTAAATGCAAACATTCATCAAAAAAATATTGTGATTTCTCTCTTCACCAACAAATGCCCCATTTTGACTCTGTGGTGTTTGAGGATGAGCTTATGCCCATGTTAGTGGAGAACAATTTGAAAATACATGTCGGTGTGGATTATTATATAGATCATGGTCCATCTAAAGGGGTGGGGAAGGTGCCCTCCACTAGTCCCTTGCCTACCGCCTTATTTGCTTAACACCCCCCCATCTCTTGACTAGGGCAATGGAGTGCCAGTCAATGTACAACAGCCATCTCTTTCAACTAAAATATGGAGGTGCATACAAAGTTACAAACCCTAACTCAAAGCCACCTCATTCTATTGGGTTTACAAACAAGCCATTTATGACATACCATGCTAACACTCAAATAATTCAGCCAGATTCAGAGGACTTTAACTTTTTTCATGAACCACAATAAGGAATATAAGCAGGGTCAACACCATCTCAAATATAGGGAAGTTATTTTGTTCATTTTACGCAAGATGATGGCTGAAAAGGCCTTTAATGAATGGGTGGCATTGAACTAAGGGATTAAAGGGATCTCTTTTAACTTGTACTGCACCTGGGGTGTAAACACCTTTGCCTACTTTTTTACTCTAATGCTACCACACGAAATGTCTTTCAATATGGCACCTATAACATTGTTGGAACTTGGGTGGTTGGCTTATGTTTAATCTTGGTGCTCTAATTTCAACCCAAATGATAGCTCCTAGGAACACTACCCCTTATGGATTGAGTTCCCTAGGATTCATGCAGACTTCACCCTTTTGTGGAATTGTGCACCTAATAATTCAATAAAGTATTGATTTCGAATGGTCACTACAACTCTTTCAAACCCAATATGTGGGTCTATGTTGAGGTACTTTGAAGTGGTAGCTTCCCCCATTCATCTCAGTTTTCACCACGTATGGGGTGTGTCCACAAAAGGTCCGCTACTTGAATCTTCCCAATGCCTATTTTTGGTTGAAGTTGTCACTGATGGCAACAAGGTCAAGAGATCTATGTCATCTACATCATGAACTTATGAGATTGGTGAGTCACTGAGCGGTGTTGTCATTGATGCCAGAGTGACAGTTGTTACCCTCAAACTAGCAGTTTAGGTTTTTGTAGCACAATGTGAAGAATATGCTAGTGAATAGTAAGCATTGGAGAAATTCAAACCCAATGTCACCTTAGCTTGATCTCTCAACTTCTTCAGGAGCTCCTCAACCTAGGGGAGAGCCCTATTTAGGATCCCTACCAACACAACACACAAATACCTTCGAACAACATTTGTGGCATAGATCAGTGCCTTATATGGAGTCAAATCAATAAGTAAGAAGACAATCTGACCTAAGGGGGAGCTAATTCAACTGGCCACTTGTAGATATCAAGTATCAATACTTGGAGCTGCTATTTCCTTCACAACTCAAATCTTGAATGGTGAATGCAACAGTGCACTAGTAAGCAGTAAAGAATCCAATACTTGACAAGCAGATAAATGATAAAAACAGCACAGCAATAACTATGCTTAATCAGAAAACACTACTAGTTTGTATTGGAGTGGATCGTTCACTGTCATTCAGAATCAGTCGGATATCAGTCATATATCATTACTCTAGTATCTTTGAAACCAAAAATGATCATGTAATTGGAAGATTTCAACTTAAATGAAGAATCGCTATAGACAATCAGTATTAGGCATTCATCCACAGGTGCTATCAGCAATAAAGAATAGTAGATATTAGCACCAATGTTAGGTGTTTGACATCAGTAACTTTCAGCAGTAAATATTTGCCCTTGAGGGCCCCAAATACATAAGAAAAAGCTCGTCCTAATAAATCTTAGCAAACCATCCAAATGTGAGAAAAGAACTTATGCTGTAATTTTATAAGACAGTCAACAGCTTGATGCAGTAGAGACCAGCCCTAAAGGATCTTTTAAGTTTTTAAAACACTTACAAAAATTTGTTTTGGGGATAAGGATACCTGTCCAATCATGCTGAACTAGCTTCACGAACCAGATTTCAAAACTCTGTTGCCTTAACCAGTTTGACGGTCAACAATGACATGACCTTTTTTTGGCAAATTTTGTAATTTCTAGGGCACTAACTGTGACACCCTTAGGGATTCATGGGTAATCATACAAGGGCGAATTTGGTTGTGGGCTTAAATTTTAAATTTTCTAACTATTTTTTGAGTTTTGGATTTTTATAATTTTTTGGGTTTTTAGGGATTTTTTCATTTTTTTAGGGTTTTAATGCAATAAAAGAGGACACCTTCAAGGCTTGTGGATAAATCCACTAGGGAGAAATTTTAGGGTGGACCAAAAAAACAAAAACATGGCTATTTTTGGAGTTTTGAATTATTTGGATTTTAGGGCTTTTCTAGGGTTTTCTGGTTTTTAAGGTTTTTAAGGCTTTTATGGATGAAAATGCAGCTAACTAGCCTAAAAATGCAGCCTAACTCCAATACAATAAATGCTGAAAATTTGAGTAAAAAGGATTTACAAGAGAAGGGAATTATGATTTCATCTCAATCCCTAGCGCTTTGAGAGATCATGGCTAGTGTCCATCTCTTGGAGTATCCCTCTAACACTTGCAAGCTAGGGCATCACCTAGCAACCTCAAGGATTCAGTAAGTGAGCCTAATCAAGGAAAATGGTGAAGACCAAGGCCCTAAAAGCAAAAGGAAGCCCTAATGCAAGGCATTCCTCCACACAAAATTGACTGAATATTAATAAAAAGCCCTAATACAAAAAAATGCAACAATACACCACCATTCAATCAACATAGAAACATTAACTTACCAATATTCACCAAGATATGAACAAATAAAGAGCTTTAGGTCATTCTTGAGCATGTGTTTAGCAAACAATTCTAGTATCAACCATAGCATGTGCAAAAAGAAGCCTTAGATCCATCCACCATTCACCATCAAGCAATAAGAGTCATTCAAGAAAAGTGCACATCACCAAGAGAGCTCATAAAGGAAGAGAAAAAAGAATAATCTCATGATAGAACCCTTATGATTTTACAATGTGGGGAGGAGGCTTATTTATACCTTTCTCTCTTGAATACTTTAATTTGAGCCTACAAGTCTAAAACATAAAATAATATTATTTTTATGGTAAATTCTAAATAACAAAGGAATTTTACCCCAAAAAGTACAAAAATGATAAATAATAGCTAAAATAAGCTACAAGATGGATTCACTTGATGAAATAGTGAGCCAAGGAGAGACGTCATGCCCCATCTAACCCCAAAAAGCTGAAAGTCCCTCAACGCCCCCCCTCCAAGGCACTGTAGGCTCAGCTAGTGCGCAATAGCTAGAAAGGTGGTGCACTGGGCTAGGAAGGCTGGGGCAAGGGGTTTTGGATGCTACAAAAAGGTGTGGGTGCAAAAGGTATGTGAATAGGAGATAACAATCCTTTACCAAGCGCAATCACCTTTGCTAATCAAATAACCAGGATGGGCATGTGCCCCAGTGGGTCACCCCCAGATGCCTCGAAGCACCAACCCATGGGCATAAAGCCCTGCGTCATGAAGACATCATCACACCAAAGGGGAAGTTAGCAAAGCCACTAAGCCAAGTACTTCTGAGAGTGAAACCAAAGGGGTTGGACATGTCCAATACAGGGGGTAAACAACCCCCAAACCAAATAAGTATAAAATAAAACCCACTTTGGCCTGTACAATCAAAAAAATTGACCCCTTCGCTCCTTAGCCTCACCGGAACATTGAAGTAGTTTTGGTGCGTAACACCAGTGTAGATGATGGTGTGGCAACGATAACGATTACGTGGAAATGATGACGATGATATAGCAGTGTCAAAGGGAGATTGTTTGAAGCCTTGAATATAACTCCAATGTGGTCCCCTTATGGCATAGTTGTTAAGCATGGCCCTCACGGGATGAGATAACATGTGGTTGTTTTCACATGCCCACTTTGAGTTGTACACAAATGGAGCATGCTCCTAAAGCCATTGAAGAAGCCCCTAAAGCAATGATGATATGTCCAACTAAAGTGTCTTGAATAAGTGTTGAAGAAGCCAATAAAAAAGCCCCTGAAGTGATGATAATGTGTCCACATAACCATGATGAAGTGAAGTGTAAAGAAGCCCCTAAAGTGATGATGATGTGGAGTCATTAAAGAGAACCCTAAAGACTATAATGATGAGAAGCATGAAGAAGCCCCTAAAGTGATGATGATGTGGAGTCATTAAAGAGAACCCTAAAGACTATAATGATGAGAAGCATGAAGAAGCCCCTAAAGTGATGATGATGTGTTTCAATGAAATACCTTGAAGAAGCCTTAAAGATGAAAGATGACCTTAATAAGAAGCCCCAATAAAGATATCGATATGCCCCCACAGGTAATGATGATGCCCAAGTAAAGATATTGGTGTGCCCCCACTCCAAAGACATGTAATGATGATGTCCAAGCGAAGATATTAACGTACACCTCACTTTCCCACTTGTGGAGACAAGAAAACCACAGGAATATGAAGCTTGCTGGAAATGTTGGCATTGATGCCAAGTTTGAACACCATATCTTTGAAGGAATTTTTACTCTAGATACCTAGGTCAAATGAAAGTATAGGTTGCATGGTTGGAAATTATATTCTGAGACCTATTATCACACAAAGTGTAGCTACCCACTTGAGATATCCTATCCGAGACGGTAGAGGTAAGGTAGCTAACCGGTAACACCGAAAGGGCCTCGTCCACTACAGGTAAGGGGTAGTTATCACATCGGACAGGGTCTTGTCACTTTAGATCAATCTGAAGAAGGATCAAGGGGGAGACCCTACTAGTCTAAGAGGGCTAGCGCACCTACTCAAGACACTCCAAGGGTTCGGCAATGGACAAAAGAGGAGAGACAATGAGTGCTTAGGACTAGATCTTATGGAATAGATGTGATATAGAGAATAGGGCCATGTGGGGAAGGCTTAGTAAAGATAGAAAATAACCCAACTGGGTTGAGATTGTACCACCAATGGTTTAAGGAAGTAGATCTCGTGAGATCTACCCAAATAAAAGAGAAAACTAATGGGATCCACTTAGGGTTTTAGCAAAAATGAACAAAGTGGACCCAAAAGAGCAGATCAGGTCACGAGACGACTAGATCAGGGTGCTTGAGGATTGGATCTATGATTTTGAGGTAGGGCAGTAGTATCCCCAAGTGATAAAATTTATTTTGTAATATTTTTGAAAAGACTATTTTATTTTTTGAATGTGATTGGCGAACCTGGAGTATGCCAATCGGTCCTTGGAGGACAAATGTAACTGAAACATTATGCTTGTAATAAAAATATGAATGATAGGGGCAGCCATGTTGAATGAGGAAGTTATGCATACGAGAGTGGGGGACGTGAAGGGTCACTCTCAGGGAAGTTACACCAGGTGTGGGAATGCCAGTATGGCACTAGACCCACCCGGGGGCATAGTTACATATATTGGCGATATCGCGATATATCGTGAGTCATTCCCCTTGGCGATATATCGCCACTAAAAAATCACGATATTTTCGACATTTTGAATATATTGCGATATATTCAATATGTTGCGATATATTGAGAATATATTGGGATATTTTGGAAAATATCGCCTTGCTAAAAAAATTTGCATGAAATTTGAAAAATAAATTCTTGGGTTAAGTTTTTGGCAGTGTTATTAAAACTAAATATATTAAATTCTTAAAGTAATAAATGGTAGTATTAAATTCTTAAAGTATAAGTGACATTCTCCTTTACTTTCATTTTCTATCCTTTTACTTAAATTTTTAACATTGCCATTAATTGTTTCAGGATGTTTGAGAGTGGTTCCAACCTCATCGGACTTCATATGCAAAAAGCAGAATTTTAGATCCCATTTAGAATTCAAGAGACTTAATAGTTTTCAGGATTTCAAGATTTCAACAATTCCACTGGATTTTATCAAGTATGAGGGTATGGGATTGGCATTTAATCAAGCACATCAACCCATCCCTGTACCTTGATGTTGGTGGCATAGACTATTGAAATCTTTTATCATGACCTTAATAAAAATGTACCCTTCACTCATTAAACATGGGAAGTTTCATCAAAATTGTAGAGTAGTTGGACTTTCCATCATAGCTTAAGTAGTTGGAGCTTCCAATTGACGCCTAACTCATCCAAAGCACATACAAGACCCCCTACTGCTTCCAGAGGAAGAGTGGTGCCCCTTGCCTATAAAAGGGGTAGAGGGGATTGACGATTCCTACTATTTATCATTGTATTATGTAGTATCTAGATGCCTCATGAGTCCTGATGATTAATTTCTTGAGAGACATTTATTTTGATCATTTGATGTGATTTTCTATCATTCCATCAAGAACATATTTCAATATTTTCAGTTTATAACTTTATAGTTGATATGTGATCATGATCCACCATTTGACATTTTATGCATCTTATATATTAGTTGTATTTTCATATTTATGTAGCAATGTGTTTATTTGATGTTGTTGTTGCTTTAGATGTTAAAAAAATTGAAAAAAATGGCTATTTTTGTAATTTTTTTATGCTTTACAACATTTGCCGATATTTTCGCCATTGCTGCCGATAAGTTACATTCCGGACCCTCGGCGATATATTCGCCAACACAATATATGTAACTATGCCCGGGGGAATCAAAGAGGTAGTGGAGCGGAAATTAGGGGAATTGGCAGTTAGCTGCAAAAGACCTAGGCAAAACAAAAAGGATAAATAAGGAAGCATATGCTAGGAGACAGGACGTCGCGGAGTATGCTGGAACAAGGACTACTTGTTGTGTGAGCACTCTATGTTAGGCAAGTGATTTCTCACTGGAGAACTGGAGAGTTTGATTGTCACCACTCTCGACATGCATAGTTTGGCTCGGGGGTGGTTGACGACGGAGTGATCTGTGCCTAATCTACAGTTGGGTGGAACGTGGTTGTTCCCTTTTCATTGCAGCTCATTTTACAACATGTTCAATTACTGAAAATTGTTTCTGCAAATCTATTGAGCTTAGGGTATGTTTGGTTTATGTTAAAGATGTGTTTTAATATCAATGAAATGATGAAATAGCAGCTTAGATTGAATGAAGATTATGAACTATTGTACTCATACAATGTAAGTGCTCTCTGGTTGTTCTTAAATCTCTTTAATGTTTTCCTACGAACGTATTGTGCTTGTGATGCCGAACTCGTTGCAGACAGTCTTTAGATAGCCTGATACATGAGTTAGTCAGTCCTAACTTTAGCCAAACCGCTAAGTTTAACCAACCCGGGCTCTGATCCCTCTAACACTCAACGAAGAGCAGATTTCAAGTTTGCAGTGAATTGGATTTCACCAGAATTCTACGTCCACCTTTGATGTTAACCACCTGCTAGTCGAGTGAGCGGAATGATTCTCCGTCATTGGATCCCTGCCAACCCCGATCGACAACAGACTCCAAATCGAACCAACTTAATTGCATTAAGTTTTCTGCATCCAGCCTCTACTGTTAACTCACCTGCTAGTTAGATCAACGAAATCCTTGAGGACCGTCAGATCTAGATCGACGGTGGACCCCAAAGACCATAAGGAAAATTTTATAAAAGTTCCGCGCACACCAAGAGTTTATTAATCCGTGCTAGTTGAATCAGCAAAATAACTCGCAGCCGTTGATCTTTCTTCGCCAAAATCCTGACCATTGAAGTATGCGGCCCTTTTAAACCATCGCGCTCCGTAAAGTGACTTTCATACCTCCAGTCTTCGAGCACGATATCCAATGGGAAGGGGACATGTCATTTGCGCACGTCCCCTGTCACGCACATCAAATTTTTCTTTGTCCGCGATAGTTCTCCCAACGGAATCATTGTCAATTGTCGATCTTCTCCAAGATCTCTCTCTACCATTGATCATAAAGGTGCTTGATCACGTTCACTTCTGGCCCTCAGTGCTTATCTCCGGCGTTAGCTCTTTCAGCGGATTTATTCTCAACCGTTGATCTGACGATCTTGACCTTAGATCTATCGAAGATGTACGTTCTTTACACTCTGTAAGCTTCGCTGAAATTGATCATTGGAAGGATCAATTTCCCTTGCAACTCGAAGCTTATCGTTTCTTTTCTAACAAATTAGAGTGTATCTATCAAGCAGGCTTATAACGTTGTTGATGCCCTGCTTGGGGTTTTTGTTATTCTCATGGGAGAAGTACTCTTGGTCTATTGGGAATGGCTATCACTGAAGATTGAATGCACCTACCCTGTCTTTCAAACCTATGTAACTTGTAGGATTGTTTTAGCTTCTGGCAGGAGCCGAAAAATTCTAAGGAAAACGTATGTTATTCGCACCCCGGAGTCCACAGCGGAAGGTGGAAGGCGAGAGGCGGAAAATCAGAATAAGGAACGAGGCCAAGCGTGTTTTCCGTGATCCGAAATCTGTCTGCAGAAGGCGGAAGGCGAAAGGCAGAAGGTGAACAAACGAAGGTGTCGTCTGTTAAGTTTTTCGATTTCCGCGGTCCACGACGGAAGGCAAAAAGCAGAAGGCGGAGACGGGATAAATGACTCTGCCGTTTGTTACGTTTATTGATTTCCGCAATCCGCAACGTAAGGCAGAAAGGCGCAAAGCGGAAGGCAAAGACGGTATAAATGACTCCGTCATTTGTCAAAGTTTCTGATTCCCGCAATCCGCAACGGAAGGCAAAAAAATGTATAAAGAACTTTGTCATATGTTAGGCTTCCGATTTCCGAAGTCCGCAGCAGAAGGAGGAAAGCAGAATGCGGAAGACGGAGTTGGGGATGAATGACTTTGTCGTTCGTCAAGTTTCTGATTCCCGCAGTCCGCGGCAGAAGGCAGAAAGGCAGAATGCGGAAGGTAGAAGCATGGATCAAGGACTCCATCGTATGTTAGGCTTTCGAGTTCCGAAGTCCGCAGCGGAGGGAGAAAGGGCGGAATGTGGAAGTCGCAAGTCAAAAAGTCAGTCTCAGTGCAAAAACGACCTTCTAGTTACAGAAGTGGTTTACTTGCGGAAGTTAAACGTTGCTTATTTCTTTTGTTTAAGGTTGAATTGTTATGAAAGGTTATAGCCAAATATATGTGAAAGGAATTTATGTTTGCAAATTTTTTTTATGCCTTTTTACAGGTTATATGGGTATGTTACATATGGTATCAGAGCCACAGGTTTCAACCCTGTCGCCTTTTGGGGAACATCTAGTTCCGCTGCACTACGAAAAAGTTTTGTACTAAACATTTTTGTGTTAGAATGTTTTGTGTATAAATAGGGAAATAGTTCTGTAACAGGATACAGTGATAGCTTCACAAAATGAACATGAGTACCTACCTGAAGATGGTATACCAGTACCTCACCCAACGCAAGCAAGACCAGAGCGTTCTGAAGCTAGCCAGGTACTTGAAACTGTGAAGAATCTAATAGTGGAATTATAGAGCTTCAAAGCAGAAAATGAACAGCTGAAAAAGGCTCAAGAAAAACAGCAGGAGCTCAATGAAATATTATTGCAAAGCTTGCAAGAGAGGAACAATAGGGAAAAAACACTAGCAAAAGCAGGGGGGACAGTGCCGAAAGAAAAGACAGTTCCTCCCAGGAAACTCAAAAATTTGGGAATCAAGCCCGAACAGCGGGTAAGAGAAAGGTGGACCACCTGGAAGGAGAGTTCAAGAAGATTAAACCCACCGGTTTTGATGGGGAATCAAGGACTGGAGGAGAAGCGAAAGCTTGGTTGTTGGATATTAAAGAGTACTTTTCGATATACAACTACTCCAGCAACATGAAGGTAACGATGGAAGTTTACAACCTTAAAGGAAAGGCCAGTATTTGGTGGCAAGACCTAAAGAACTCCCATGGATTAAAAGCAAAGAACATGGAATGGTCAGAGTTTACGAAACTCTTCAAGAAGCAGTATTTATCAGAAAGCCATTATGAAAGGAAGACCAAGGAATTCTATGAATTGAAACTTGGTCAAATGACCATGGAGGACCTCATCAATAAATTTCTAGAGCTGCTACGTTTCATACTGTACATTAAAGAAGAAAAGGTAAAAGTCCAACGATTCTTAAGCTACTTGCCATAGTCCTACAAAGATCGAATTGAATTTGATAACCCCAAGGCTCTAGATGAAGTGTTAAGAAAAGAAAGACTATTCTTTGAGCAGTATAAACAAAGGAACGACCTCTCCAAAACCTAGAAGGACAAGAAGCACGAAAAGTTTAACCAGCGAAAGAAGGGATTCCAGCCACCACCCTTCAGGAACATGCCAAGGAATCCTCCAGGGAATTCCTACAACAGAGATGGACAGTTTCAGCGTAAGGACAATAAAACTGTGCACCTTGGACCTAAAGGAGGTGCTGGAACCCCTAAGGAACCTCTAAAGTGTTAGGAATGCGGAGGTCCCCAAGTACGAAGGAACTGCCCATTCCTCGATGAATCCAACAAGACTGTACACAACCTGCAAGAAGCTTCCACTATGGGAGAAATTGGCAAAAGTTTCCACCGGATTAATGCAGCTCTTGAGGATCAACAGGCAAATCATCAATCTGCAATCGTAGAGATTGAAGGTACTATTTCTAACCAAAGGCTCTCTATATTAATTGATCCAGGTGCTACTTTAAGTTACATCACTCCTAAAATGATGGTGAATTGTCAACTCACCAAGGTAGGGCATGCAAGGCCTTGGTCAGTCCAACTGGCCACTGGAGCAGAGAAGAAGGTAACAGAGTTTGTTGCTAATTGTGAAATTTCAATACAAGATAATGTCACTAGGATCAATTTGGATGGGTTGCCTCTAGGGTCTTATGATATGATTATTGGCATGGACTTGTTAGAAAAGTATAAAGTAGTACTAAATTGCATTAATAAAACCTTTACTTATGTAGCTAAAGATAAAATTGTTAGGAATGTAAATGGTTTCAGTAAGCATGTTTCTTTAAGGTAGATATTTGCCTTGCAATTAAGGAAGTGTTTGAGGAAGGGTTGTAAGCTCTATGCTGTAAAGATTGTTGACCTACTCCTTAATGAAAACCCAACATCTGTAAGGGACCACCCAATTTTAAGTGAATTCATGGATGTGCTCCCAAAGGAGATACCTGGACTGCCCCCTCAACGAGAAATAGATTTCTCCATTGAAGTTATACCTGGGTCTGCTACAGCATCCAAAGTACCTTATCGAATGAGTATCCCTGAGTTAACAGAATTAAAAACCCAGTTACAAGAACTACTAGATAGGGGTTATATCAAGCCTAGTGTATCACCTTGGGGAGCCCCAGTTTTATTTGTCAAGAAGAAAAATGGGACCTTAAGACTGTGCATAGACTACAGACAATTAAATAAAGTGACCATCAAAAACAAGTATCCTCTGCCTCGGATTAATGACTTGTTTGATCAAGTAGGGGGAACAAAAGTCTTCTCCAAGTTGGATTTGAGGTCTGGTTACCACCAGATCAGGATTAAGGAAGAAGATGTTAACAAAACAGCCTTTAGGACCCGATATGGGAATTACAAATTCGTCATAATTCCTTTCAAATTGACCAATCCCCCTGCTACATTTATGTGTCTGATGAATAGCATTTTTAACAAGTACTTGGATCAATTCGTGTTGATTTTCATTGACGATATCATGATCTACTCAAGGACGGAAGAAGAACATCAACAACACTTGAAAATCGTACTACAGACCCTAAGAGACCACCAACTGTATGCTTGCTAAATTCGAGAAGTCTGAATTCTTCAAGAAAGAATTCAGTACTTAGGACATGTCATCTCAGAAAAAGGAATTGCGATAGATCCACAGAAGATAAAAGCAATTCTAGAATGGCCAATGCCTAAGGATGTCGTGGACATTCGATCTTTTATGGGACTCATCGGATACTACTGGAGGTTCATCCAAGGGTTCTCAAGGATAGCGTATCCTATTACTTCCTTACAAAGGAAGGGAGTAAAGTTTGTATGATCTGTGAAGTGTCAGGAGAGCTCTAAAAACCTAAAAAGATTGTTAACCATGGCCCCAATCTTGAAGGTAGGTGACCCCTATAAGGTTTACACAATATGTACGAATGCTAGCAAGATTGGGGGGGAAATACTATCTCAAGAAGGACATGTGGCATGTTACGAATCTCGTAAGTTGAAGGATCATGAACGAAATTATGTAGTGCATGATCTAGAATTGGCAGCAGTAGTGCATGCCTCAAAGATGTGGCATCAAACCTGTTAAGGAAAAAGTTCATTTTATTAACAGATAACACCTGTGTAAACAATCTGTTTACTCAGCCTGGACTCAATGCCAGACAAGCACGATGGATAGCCTTCTTAAGCAAATTTGACTCTGAAGTGAAACATATCAAAGGTAAGGAAAATAAAGTGGATGATGCACTCATTCGAAGAACTCACGAGGTATATGAGGTCACCGTGACTCAACCAGAAGGCCATCTATTGAGCAGAATAAAAATGGCTACCATCTAGGATGCTGAATATGGGGACCTACTGAATAAACTGCTAACAAAAGAGGTAAACTTGAATGGGACAAAATTCGAAGTAGACTAGAAAGGATTGATTTGGTTTAAAAGAAGAATATACATGCCTAATGTTGCATATTTAAAACTGTTTATTTTGAATGAAATGCACAAACCTCCTTGTGCAGGACACCCTGGTTACCAAAAGATGATAACGGCCCTCAGAAAGCAATTATTTTGGCCTAATTTGAAGGAAAATCTAGTTGATTATTGGTCTAAATGTTTGGAAAGTCAACAGGTGAAGGCTGAACACCAACATCCAGCAGGTTTGTTACAACCCTTACCAATTCCTGAATGGAAATGGGAGGTAATACCTTTGGATTTTATCACAAGTTTGCCTTTGACTAAAAAACAACATGATTCAATTATGGTTGTAGTTGATTAATTTAGCAAATCTGCTCATTTTATACCTATGAAATCGACTTGTAAGGTTGTCAATGTTGCAGAAATATTCCAGAAGGAGATATTTTGACTTCATGGAGTGCCAAAAATGGTAATTTTTGACCGGGATATCAAGTTTACATCCAACTTTTTAAAGTCATTGTTTGCAAGGTTGGAGACCAAGATAAACTTCAGCACTAGCTATCACTCTGAAACAGATGGGCAAACAGAACGAACAAACCAAGTCATTGAGGACATGTTAAGGATGTATGTCAGGGAAAGACCCACTAAGTGGGATAACTATCTGCATCTGGCAAAATTTGCATACAATAATGGCTACCAGGCCTCTGCCAAGATGAGTCCATTTGAAATCCTGTATGGAAGGAAGTGTACTACCCCTGTTAGTGGGATAGCCCTGTGGATCGTTTAATGATAGAACCTGAAATGTTGCAAGACATGGAACAAGTTGTTCGGGAAGTACAGAAGAATTTGAAGGTGGCGCAGGATCGCCAAAAGAGTTATGCTGACTTGAAAAGAGAACATAAGGAGTTTTCGATTGAAGACCATGTTTACCTCTGAGTCAAGCCCAAAAAGAGCTCCCTAAAACTGGGAAGCTACACTAAATTAGCACCACAGTTATGTGGACCCTTTCAAGTCTTAGAAAGGATTAGACACGTGGCATACAAGCTGGCTCTTCCAACACACTTAAGAATTCATAATGCATTTCATATTTCACTACTAAAGAAATATGTATATGATTCCACTCACATCATTGATTGGAATGTGGTACAGGTGGAACCAGAGGGCGAATTCCCAGTGGAACCTGTGCGCATTCTGTACAGGAAAGAAACTGTGGTTCGAAACCGAGTCATCGCTCGGGTTAAAGTGCAATGGAAGCACTTTAGCCTAGAGGAGGCGACCTGGGAGTTTGAGAATGTCCTGCGAAGGAAGTACCCAAGTCTATTCCCAGGAACTATGGAAGACGACTGAGAACGCTGTGGACAGTGTTACAATAAGGGGGAAAGGATGTAATATCCTCAAGTGATAAACTTTATTTTGTAATATTTTTTTAAAATACTAGTTTATCTTTTGAATGCGATTGACGAACCTGGAGTATGTCAATCGGTCCGTGGAGGACAAATGTAACTGAAACATTATGCTTGTAATAAAAATCTGAAGAATAGGGACAACCATGTTGAACGAGGAAGCTATGCATGCGAGAGTGGGGGACGTGAAGGATCACTCTCAGGGAAGTTACACCAGGCGTGGAAATGCCAGTATGGCACTAGACCTACCCGAGGGAATCAAAGAGGTAGTGGAGTGGAAATTCCTGGGGGGAATTGGTCGTTAGCTGCAAAAGACCTAGGCAAAACAAAAAGGATAAATAAGGAAGCATATGCTAGGAGGAGTGACGCCGCGGAGTATGCTAGAACAAGGAATACTTGTTGTGTGAGCACTCTGTGTTAGTCAAGTGATTTCTCACTGGAGAACTGGATTGAGTTTGACTGTCACCACTGTCGACATGCATAGTTTGGCTCGGGGTGATTGAGAACGGAGTGATCTGTGCCTAATCTACAGTTGGGTGGAACGTGGTTGTTCCCTTTTCAGTGCGGCTCGTTTTACAACAGGTTTCATTACTGAATATTGTTTCTGCAAATCTATTGAGCTCAGGGTATGTTTGGTTTATGTTAAAGATGTGTTTTAATATCAATGAAATGATGAAATAGCAGCTTAGATTGAATGAAGCTTATGAACTATTGTACTCATACGATGTAAGTGCTCTCATGTTTTTAAATCTCTTCAATGTTTGCTTACGAACGTACTGTGCTTGTGATGTCGGACCTATTGCATACAGTCTTTAGATAGCCTGATACGTGAGTTAGTCGGTCCTAACTTTAGAACCGCTAAGTTTAACCAACCCGGCCTCTGATTCCTTTAACGCTCAACAAAGAGCAGACTTCAAATCTACGGTGAACTGGATTTCAGCAGAATTCTGTGTCCACCTTTGATGTTAACCACCCTGCTAGTCGAGCGAGCGGAATGATCCTCCATCGTTGGATCCCTGCCAACCCCGATCAACGACGGACTCCAAATCGAACTAACTTAATTGCATTAAGTTTTCTGCGTCCAGCCTCTACTATTAACTCACTTGCTAGTTAGATCAACGAAATCCTTGAGGACCGTCAAATCTAGATCGTCGGTGGACCCCAAAGACCATATGGCAGATTTTAAAAAATTTATGTGCACACCAAGAGTTTATTAATCCATTCTAGTTGAATCAGCGAAATTACTCACAGCCGTTGAACTTTCTTCGCCCAAATCCTGACCATTGAAGTATGCAGCCCTTTTAAACCAACACGCTCTGTAAAGTGACTTTCCAACCTCCAGTCTTCGAGCGCGATATCCAATGGGAAGGGGACACATCATTTGTGTACGTCCCCTATCGCGCACATCCAACTTTTCTTTGTCCGCGCTAGATCTCCCAACGAAATTGCTATCAGCCGTCGATCTTCTCCAAGATTTCTCTCTGCCGTTGATCATAAAGGTGCTTGATCACGTTCACTTCTGATCCTCGGTGCTTACCTCTGGCGTTAGCTCTTTCAGCGGATTTATTCTCAACCGTTGATCTGATGATCTTAACCTTAGATCTATCGAAGATGTACGTTCTTTACACTCTGTAATCTTCGTTGAAATTGATCATTGGAAGGATCAATTTCCTCCGCAACTAGAAGCCTATCGTTTCTTTTCTAACGATGTCACGTCCCCATACCCATAATGCGGATAAATTAAAAAAAATTGCCTCAAGAACCCTTGTTCTCTTTTCAAACATCAGGCATGGACGCTAACTCACACTTCCACCTTCATTTCCAGGCTTAGGGACCCCTGTACATCACTGTAAAAGTCGTTCCGCCCTTGACAGATCCCTACTATGACCAAAATGAACATTTCTGCACTGGACCTGTCTTTCCGCAGTCAGCGTTCCGCACTCTGCTTTTCGCCTTCTGCACTTCGGAACTCAGAAATCAGAAACTCAAGTGTGCAAAGGAACTTTCGACGGTCTTCCCGCCTTCTGCCTTCCGCACTTCGGAACTTGAAAATCGAAAACTCAAGTGTGCTAAGGAACTTTCGATGACCTTCTCGCCTTCCGCACTTTGGAACTCGAAAATTGGAAACTCAAGTGTGCGAAGGAATTTTTCACGGCCTTTCCACCTTCCGCCTTCCAAACTTCAGAAATCGGAAGTCAGAAACTTAAAGTTCGACAGACTGCTTAACTGCTTCTTCCACCTTCCGCCTTCCGCACTTCGGAAGTCTAAAGTCGAAAAACTTAAAGTTCAACGGAATGCTTAACATTTTCTTCCGCCTTCCACACTTCAGAAGTCGAAATTCGGAAAACTTAAAGTTCAACGAAATGTGTAACTGCTTCTTCCGCCTTCCGCCTTCCACACTTTGGAAGTCGAAAAACTTACTTTCTGCCTTATCTTTTCTCCTGATTTCCGCCTTTTGCCTTCTACAAGCGGATCCCGAAAGTCGAAATCCCACATTCTACTTTGATTCAAACTTCTTTCTCCTACCTCCCACGTTCCGCCTTCCACTGTGGATCCCGGTGTGCGGAAACACAATTAATCTACCTTATCCAACTTTCCCTTTTTCAGTCTCCGCCTTTCGCCTTCCGCAAGCAGATTCCAAGGGGCAGAAACACTAAGTCAGAGGCATTCTGACCTCTATACAGGCTTCTAGCCTCCATGAACTTACGCAATTGCATTACCAAAAACACAAGGCATATACAAAAGTAAAATGCATAAAACATACAAGGCATAACCAAGCAATTACAAGGACATTCATACCCAAGTAAACCTCTACTTGATCATCAACAAGCATTCAACATAAACATAGCAATTCATCATATTCATAAGCAGCTACATTGCATAAACAAAGTAACAGAGATACTTATGTTGAGGATTAAGTTGTTCCGCAACTAGCTAGGTGACTGTAACGGTCCACCCAACCATAGGCCAGTGTGTTCATTAATCTATCAACACACTGCCACCCCCGAGCTGGGCATGATTTCCACAAGGAACTAGGGAAACAACAGGCTTATACACAGCCAGACCAGAGCACGCACACAGTCAATCCAACCATCAGTTGGGTTTATCAGACTGTCCATCCAAGCCACAGATAGGTTTATCAGGCACTCAACCAAGCCATCATTCACAGTGGGTTTATTAGGCACTCAGCCAAGCCAACATATAATTGGGTTTATCAGACTGTTCATAGTCAAGCCAACTTCCAAAATAGGAATCAGCCAAGCCATCATTCACGGTGGGTTGATCAGGCTGCAGGCGTACAAGCCAAACAATGCTAGGTTTATCAGGCTTACTCAGCCAAGCCAGCATATAGTTGGGTTTATCAGACTGTTCATAGTCAAGCCAAATTCCAAAATAGGGATCATCCAAGCCACAGATGGGTTTATCAAGCACTCAACCAAGCCATCATTCACAGTGGGTTGATCAGGGTGCAGGCGTACAAGCCGAAAATGTTGGGTTTATAAGGCTTACTCAGCCAAGCCAACATATAGTTGGGTTTATCAGACTATTCACAGTCAATCCAACTTCCAAAATAGGGATTAACCAAGCCACAAATGGGTTTATCAGGCACTCAGCCAAGCCATCATTCACAATGGGTTTATCAGGCTGTCCATTCACTCTGTGACAGAGGAGACCGTTGAACAACCATGCTAGAGAAACCACAGTTGACCATACTTGCAAATACTCAGTGCCCTGAACCTTTAAGCGGCTGAGGATGTTGAACAACAGGTGAAGGACCCCCGAACAGAACACGGTTCTCTCTCTGTCGAAAGGACACACCGCGTGCATGAACAGAAAACGACTCTTTTTCCCCCCGTAGGCCTCCCCAATAGTGTGAATGACTGATAATGAATCCCCCCCCTTCAGCACGACTCAAGGATGAGAGGATGGGCACGCGTTCCCATGCGGGTTTACTTGCTGTAGAAGCAAGAATGCGCTACCCCAGACTGCAGGTTGCAGGCTTTGCTCAGTCAAGCAATCTAACTGCCATACCCTGCTCTGCCCAAGGCATTAACTGCCTCAACCAATCTTCTGGAAGAAATTGATGATTGAGGACAAAGGACAAAAAAGGTAGCTAGGGTTACATGGGTTCCCCCATTGACATATGGCCACATCCTATTGGCTCAGGGGTTTGACTGACTCCCATCCCTATCCCTTGTGGAATCATGCCCCCATCTCTTTAACATTTGCAGTCCCATAGCTAGTTGTGGTTTTATATTAATTGTACATTTACATGATATATCAAAATATATCTACTGTGCTTGACTTAGCACACAAAAACCATAGGTGTCAACCTTAATCAGCTATCCGCAAGACATCAATCACTGGCAGGGCCTTGGCCTCGAGCTCCTTGCCATGATTTACATACAGTAATTACATTTGTACAATTAAATACCAAAGGGTCAAAACAGGGGTATTACAACCGAATTAGAGTTTATCTATCAAGCAAGATTATAACGTTGTTGATGACCTGCTTGGGGTTTTTGTTATTCTCATGGGAGAAGTACTCTTGGTATGTTGGGAAAGGTTATCACTGAAGATGGAATGCACCTACCTTGTCTTTCATACCTCTGTAACTTGTAGGATTGTTTTAGCTTCTGGCAGGAGCCGAAAAATTCTAAGGAAAATGTATGTTATCTGCACCTCGGAGTCCACAGCAAAAGGTGGAAGGCGGAAGGCAGAAAATCAAAAGAAGGAACGAGGCCGAGCATGTTTTCCACGATCCGAAATCCATCTGCAGAAGGCGGAAGGCGAAAGGAAGAAGGTGAACAAACGAAGGTGTCGTTTGCTAAGTTTTTCGATTTTTGCAGTCCATAGTGTAAGGCGAAAAGGCAGAAAGGCAGAAGGCGAAGACGGGATAAATGACTCCGTCGTTTGTTAAGTTTTCCGATTTCCGCAGTCCGCAGTGGAAGACGAAAAGGCAGAAGAAGAAAGAGACGGGATAATTGACTCCGTCGTTTGTCAAAGTTTTTGATTCCTACAGTCCGCAACGGAAAGCGGAAAGGCAGAATGCGAAAGGAAGAAAAATTGATAAAGGACTTTGTCGTATGTTAGGCTTTCGATTTCCGAAGTCCGCAACGGAAGGCGGAAGGCAGAATGCGGAAGGCGGAGTTGGGGATGAAGGACTTCGTCGTTCGTCAAGTTTCTGATTCTCGCAGTCCGCAGCAGAAGGCAAAAAGGCGGAATGTGGGAGGCGGAAGTATGGATCAAGGACTCCGTCATATGTTAGGCTTCCGAGTTCCGAAGTCCCCAGCGGAAGGCAGAAGGGCAGAATGCAAAAGGCGCAAGTCAGAAAGTCGGTCTCAGTGCAGAAACAACCTTTTGGTTGCAAAAATGGTTTTACTTGCGAAAGTTAAACGTTGTTTATTTCTTTTGTTTAAGGTTGAAATGTTATGAAAGGTTATAGCCGAATATATGTAGAAGGAATTTATGTTTGCATATTTTTTTAATGCCTTTTTACAGGTTATATGGGTATGTTACAGGGTCCAAGCATACCCATCTGACAGATCTGAAGAAGAGACCACCCACCCAAAGAGGGCGCCCTCACCTAGAGTGACTAGTGCTAAATCCCAGGGCAAATGGAGACCAATCAACGTGAAACTTAAGATCTAGGGTTTATTCATTAATCTCAAAGTGGGTTTTGATGGTCCCAGGTTGTCATCAAAAACTCGTTGGATCTATCAGATCTTCCAAACTAGGGTTTTAAAGAAAGAGGGTTTGTTTGACAATTGGATGAAAGTAATGAAAACAATACTTACCTTGCAGATTGTACCAGAGAATACTTGCAGCTGCCTTAGATGTTGATGATCCTTTCACTTAGTTACAATTTCAAACGAGATCTGGCATGCAACAGAGGAAAAACGCCCAAGTGAGGAAGTGCGCCCCCTCTTCTCCACCTGCAAAATCAATCTACCGAAGTCAAAATTGTTCACTGATGAAAAAGATAAGCTACGTACGACATCCACGGAGAAAGATTCAATGCACAAAGTAACAATTGATCACTCCCTGAACATGAGGCGATTTGGCTGAAAGATGATGCAGGTTGCGCTAGCAATCTCCTCCTCCAATTTGCTACCTGTAAAAAGATGGTTACGACCCTCACAAAAAAATAGTGTTTGCATACAAGATCCACTAAAATGTCCAAGCAAGAGGCATGACAATCACATCCACGACATTCACAAAGCTCCCAAGAGATTTCTGCAAAAATTTTCTTGTATTCAATATTTCTAGAGCCAAAAGTCCCATTTACAAATGAGAGAGCATCTCAATATATAGATCTCTCAAGTACATAATACCTAGATCAAAAAAGATCAAGGGTCAAGATCATAAGATAAAATCATCCTAATCTACGACCAAGATTAGTCGAATACATCTCACATGGATCAACTCACAAATAGAAGGGGGCGCATCACTAGAAATGTCGGATGAGGGGGCACACCCCATAAAATATGACTAATGACCACAAAGTAGCACATAGTGGGGCTAAGAGGTTATGTTACCCTTCACTAGCATGTCCCCGTGGCATAATAATAAGATGTGGTGGCATATAATATAAAGGAGTGATAAAAATCACTAGGGAATCTCCCTCAAAATACATCAAAACATCCTCAAACTACAAAAATCAAGGATGTGTGGACCCCGAGTGAAGTGAAGTTGATGTCGGATGATGAATGTGACCCAAACACTATGATGATGAATGTGACCCAAACACTATGCCTCGGACCAATTCCATGCCATTCCTTTGCCTCAATTGCCCAAATCGATTTCCTCAAAAGCCATTTTTTACTATTAAAATGCCTCCTTGGGAACATAAAACAGCCCATATCTCACCGGGGACCAAAAACTAAAACCAAATCACTGCACAGATGGATCTGGGACCATGGTAGTATGGTACAATCGACTGGCTGCACCTACAGATTCCCTCTGGCACCCTAAGAGAACTTAATTTTTTTACATTGTGTTTTATTTTCATTTTCCCCAAAGCAAAAATGTTACATCAAGGCCAAGAGACCCATATATGTCCTATAACTACCTAAAACTGAAAACCATTTGCACCAATGGACTCAGAATGTCCAAATCCACTTCGAATGAGTACTCATACACCATATGTCCATCACAAAGGTACATTAGAGGCCCCATCAATGTCAAAACAATAACAATAATAAAGCATGTAAATGATGATAATCATGAAATAATACAAGCCATCATAACAAATCACCATCTGAAGTATGAATACGTCTAATGGACACCTGTAGACCATAAATAATCATCAACCATAAACATCTGCCTAAAACTCATTCTGGATCCTGCTCATGGCTTGGCCAACACTAGGTTGACCAAGTCAAAACTAATCAAATGATGACCCAAGTGCTAAACTCTGATGTTGCAAAGTACAAATGGTCCTGCATGCTCAATTATCTATGCTAGCAGTGACAATCAAGTATGATTAGATTTTGTTGGCAAATATAAGCACCATACATATATAATAATCCAAATCAGAATGATTAGTTGCTTCAAAACAAGAACCTCCAGTGTATACTCATTTATAGATTTAGCCCTTTTGCTAGTCAAGGGTGAAGGTATCAAAAACAATATGTAAGGCCAGGGGATGACTTGATGACTCAACATTGTAAGCATCTAGGGTAAGGGACAAGGGGATCCACACAACACATAAGTTGGACTAGGTGAACAATAGGGCATGGTAGTGTCTCACAAATGGGTGGAATGATGAGAAGGCTCCACTAGACTCTAGACAAGCAACATTTTTAATATTTTATTTGCTCAACATTTATTTCACTAGTTATCCTCTATAGGCAGGTGCCCTAGTAAGCCTTTCGGGCTTCTAGATAATGACAAAGACATGACCTTCTTGGGCCTGTCTCTCCCTGTTGCCCTGTGGAGGAAAATGAGCCATACATTATACAAAGAATGAGTGCTCATCCTATAGCCATCAACATTATTTTTCATTGATAACTTGCCATCCTCCAAAAGTAGGTGCCCTGGAAAGCCTTTTGGGCTTCCAGAAAAATGACTAAGGCTCGGCCTTGAGGGGCTTGCCTCACCCTAATACCCTGTGGGGATAAATGACCCTTACACCATACAATGGATTGGTGCTCATCTCTTGGCAACTGACTAGTTTTATTTTTTTGTTTCCAGTAGTATCTAAAGACACTTTTATTTTGTTGGCGGGGCAACCATTAGAATAACTTTAAGCTCGGATGCCTTAGTGTCTAAAAACACTTTATTTGGTAAGACTACTTGTGTTCAAGACCTAGAGGTAGACATCCCCTGTGATAAACATCACATAAACCAACACCGAGACACAGTTTATACATGGAGACCTATTCCAACATAGAGGTGAAGGTGGGGGAAATCCCAGATGTCATTAGTCAAGTTATAAGTCAAGGATAATCAATGAACTTGGGAAGGCAATGGATGGATGGAGATAGTGGAAATGATGCCAAGACTAGCAAGCTGTGTCCCTAAAGGGAAAAGACCAAATCCATACTAGGAGTAGGGTAAGGCCAATGAGTATACAAAAGAATCTCTCGGCCAAAACAACTAGATCATTTACTTTTAGATGCCAAATAAGTCAAGATAAAGTATTGCCAACATATAATCATCATCAACCAAGTCCTACTACTAAAATAGGTAACCAAGCAACATCAAAATCCATATGCACATACCATAATATCATCTAGGTCATATACCTGCACTGGATCTGAAAACAATCTGAAGATCACTGGAAAAACAGATGTTGCTACATATCATGGGTACTGTAATAAGCTGTGATCTGGGTCATAAAAGAAAAGTGGCTAACTCGGTCATCGAATCTGGGGTCATGAGGCTCAGTCATGGCATAGAACTGGTCAATCTAGATGCTCTGGATCTGTTGAAAGTGGGAGATCATAAACTGGTGGCTCATCATCTGCTAATCTCATAGTAAAGGGTTGGCTCAAAAAACTTCTCAGTACTACTCAGGAACAAACGTAGCCCAGCTATATATGTGACAATAAGACCTTTCCAACGGTATATGGAACTCCCCCTAACTCCACAGGAATGAGGAGATATCAAAGGATTTGTAAAGACAACCCAACCTGAATTATAGGTCAACACTTCCAAGATATTGAACATGCCAGCCCTAGAAGAAGAGGGATCCCCTAGGGAACCCCTAAAAGGGTATAAATTATTAAAGTTAGTGCAACTACGAGACCCATTCTCAAAGAGGATGGTACCCTAGTCAGTTAACTAGGGCAAAGTAAGACCCTAGAAGGTACCCTAGGGACCCTAGTAGTCTCCTGGGGTTCTTGGTCTAGGACCAAGCAGGTTGATGCCATGGAAAAGTCTTTAACATATGGTCAGGGCCCCTATATGTCTCTAGGGTATTCTAGTCTGGGACCAGACAGTTTCTTGGACACAATGTCCAATTTGCAGGTTGAGACAGAGACTTCCTGGTCTGGGACCAGGCAGATTCTTCGTCTGGGACAAAGCAGTTCCTGCAGGATCATTCCTGTTCAGTTAACCAGGTGAATCTTGGTCAAGTTAACCAAGATGATGATGTGTGATATCCTCTCGCCTAATCGGTTATTGCTAGGTTGTTTCTCAAGGGACTGGCCACCACTTGATGATGTCACTAGCAACTAACCCTTAGGAGCAATATTGAGGACCAGAGGTTCACATCATCCAATTTCGATCTCCACCTTATACAGTGATGATAAAAATATATATATATGGAACACATGTGACAATATACCTTGAGAGAGAAAAGATTAAAGTCTTTGGTCTTGTTGGTCCTATGGGTAAAAGGGGTTAATTGCCCACCTTTATGATACACCTTGGTCTTATGGGTATGAGGGTTTCCTTATCTTCTTATTGTGACCCCCCTTTGGTTGACTTATGGTCATTTATCTTCTACTTGGTCCTAGCACTCTTATTGTGTGTACCTTTAGTATGACAACTTTTATTTTATGGTTTTATTTCTGTAATACCATTGGACCATTGGTACCCTATCCTAAGTCAACTTTTATTTTATGGTTTTATTTTTGTAAGATCATTGGACCATTGGTACCCTATCCCAAGTCAACTTTTATGGCTTTTATTTTTGGACCTTTTAATTTTATGGTTTTTATTTTTGGACCTTTTAATTTTATAGTTTTTTTTTTATGGTCGGACCTTTGGTACCCTATTCTTGATAGCGTTCCTAAAACTTAGGGGTTGCCTAAGTGACCTTTCTAGAAGGCTTGTCAAAGATTATAAATTAAAAGTTTCACTTCTTCATTTGTATGTGTGTAAAATCTCAGATCTGATTTTCGAATGTGGAAAAACTCAAATCTTATTTTTATGTGGAAAAACTAGAATCTGATTTTTTTAGTATACTATTGCTCTCTAGTTGGGTCGTGACTGTGAGTTTCTTCTGTTGTTGGGACGTGACTTCTTCTTGCTGAACCATGATTGTTTAGTGTCTATACTGCTGGGCCATAGGACTGTTTGTCCCTCTTCTTGTTGATCGTAACTGTTGGGTGTTTATAGTGCTACTAATTCTGCCCATGACCTTTATTGGACTGAGTCGTGACTGTATCCTTTCTGTTGCTGCTATGAAGTGTCTTCTCTGTTGGGCATGACTGTGCTTCTCTGTTGGGCATGACTGTGTGTCTCTGTTGAGCATGACTGTGCTTCTCTCTTCGGCATTACTGTGTGTCTCTGTTGGGCATGAGTGTGCTTCTCTCTTCGGCATGACTGTGTGTCTCTGTTGGGTATGACTGTGTGCTAGCGTGATTGTATGTTTCTCTACTAGTTTGACTGAGTGTCTCTGTTGGGCATGACTATGTGTCGCCTTGCTGGTGTGATTGTGTTTCTCGGTTGAGCTGTGACCTGTGTCTTTACCTTCTTAAGAAGTGTTGCTAAAAGCCTGATTAAATCATTGAAATTTCTTAAGAATCTAAGGTCTATACCCTTATTACTATGACCCTCTTAAGCTCTCTCTCAAGATACGTCATTTGTTCATATAGGTGACTTGTCCCTTCGGTAACAAGATCAAAACCTAAAAGTATCTGAGTATAAGGTTGATCCCAAACAATTCTAGATTAGTATTGTTACTGTTCTTTACTGTTGTTATTTCCTGTACATGATTAATGTTTTGTTTCATCAGATTTAATATTGTTGTTGTACATGGAATTTGGTAAATCATCTCAAGGACATGTTATCACAGATCTTGTAGTTGTCCCGATAGAGAATTCCAATACAGAATGGTAGAGGGGACGGGCAACCAAAGCCGTAACCTACGAAAATCCCAACCCCCAAAAGATGGATGGTTGTCATGCCAGTTGAGACTTCCTTCACTATATGCCACTGAATGCCCAAGTGACAATGGGGGAGACCCAATTTTGTCCTAAAAGGACAGATCTACAACTAATCACCAAATCAAGCCAAGAAATGTGAATACGTAAGGTGAGAGCTAGAAACCCTAGATTTAAGAGATAAGCCACAAGTTTAATGATTATTCGAGTACGGGTGCTTAAGGATTATAGAAATGTTACTCGAATAAAATGGATCAATGACTTATAAAATTTAAATCAGATCTAGGGTTGGTGTGTTTGTTCAAACGATCAAAACTCAGGACCCTTGGGAATTTAAGTGGAAATATTGAAAATACCCAAAACAAGATTCATTCGAAGAATTTAAGCTTTCAACACATCTACTTGGATGCAAGATTCTGCAATATGAAATTCCAAGCAAAACCGAAAAGAGAAACAAGGAAAAACCAACTAGCAAGGGAGAGAGGGTGTTTTATCCTCTAGTGAACAGTGCCTAGAGATGGGCAGATGGAGTCCAATGATGACGCTTAGAAGGAGGAAGAAATTTTGGGGGATGGCCAACAAAACCCAGATTACCAAATTTGCAAATTCCTAGTGCAAATCGATCCGGTTGTTTTTCCTAATTCTAATGAAGGGTTTTTCAGTAAAAGAATGCTTTAACGACCAATGCATGCAAGAATTAAATGGAGAGGAATTTACCTGGGAAACGTACCTGGATTTTGTAGATGACCTTCAAGATGATGAAGACTATCGCTTTCTTGATCAAATGGGTATTCTTGCGAACGATCTTGATGGATTTCAGCATCATCCAGTGACCCTAGCGCCTCCTTCAACCTACCAAACCCGAGAAAACCAATTGGTAAGGAAAACGAGCGAGATCTGCAAAATCAAGAAAGAACGGGCAGTAAAAAATCATAAAGAAAGAGTTAGTCCCTGAACCGGACATCCAAAAGCAGAGACAGGGTGAGTTTCCCCACAACTGTGTCCTCCCTAGCGCGCCTCCTGCAATCCTGCAAACGAATGGGTAAAGGAAAAACTACAAGATCTATCCTGAAACAAACTCAATACAGAAGAGCAGCAATGCCAACATCAAATCATCAACTCATTAACAAGACTCAGAAAGTAATTCTAGACAAATCTCTTTATTCAATATTCTGGTGCCAGAGCTCATCAAATACAATGGGGGGTCACCTCTCTTAAATAGTTTGAGAGTGTGTTCACATTTCAACTAACTATCATCCAACGAGCGAGATTAAGATATCTTCGATGGTGGAGATCAATAATACAAAGATCAATACATGGATCAAGTGACTAAGTCAACAATGAGGGCGCACGTTGCTCAAGGACGCCTATCCTAGGTGAAAGTCATGATATAACATAAAGTGTGACATGATAATACATGAGAGGTCGTCACGTAGGGGCTTAATTCACCCTAGGCCCCTTTACAACTTCAATCATATGATATAACAATGAAATACATCATTTAGCCAAGTAGAGGGGGCGCCCCTTGGGGGGCTTTCTTCACTGGCTGATCCAAAATAAAATAATCTAGACAATTGCCGTCTGAAAAATACTGAAGGACTGTCAGGGATTCTGAGACACATCATCTGCCAAAATTCCAAGCCATTTCCTTGACCGAGGGTGCCAAATCGATTTTTTTAGTGAAGTTCCTAGTTCATTTTTGCTGGTACAATCTCTAGAAAATGATAAAATAACCATAACTCTGTCCAGGATGAGAACTGGGGCAAACAGACTGCTTTGGTTGTTCTGGAGACATAGAAGAATGGTATAAGTGACTACTCATACCCCTTGGAACACTACACTGCTCTAGAAGAACCAAAAACACTGCCACCTATAATAAAATTTGATTATTTGGCCAATAATAAAGTGATTATAATCACTTATCAAGAGATCTAGGGCCAAACTCTCAAAACCGAAACCGCAGTATTGGTCCTGGGCATGTCTGGACCTTGTTGTTTTTTGAGTCACTGCCTCGGGAACCGTGCTTGACTTGGTCAAAATGGGTTGACCAAGTCAAAATACCCAAACTGAGAGTGAGATATTGTATCCATATAATCCTGTAAGCATCAAGGGTAAGAAATGCTCCAATGGTGTATATCAAAACCAAACTTAAGTCAAGTTATTCATAATCATGGTGACAATGATAATAATAGAAGAAGATATACCTGTGCTTTTGAAAAATCTTGAAACCTTCTGAAAGTCTGCTTGTTCATGCCATACTTACAAAGTGTAAACAATGTGCTACTACTGGGTGAGGATGGAAAACAAAGGCTAAGGCAAAGGGTAATGATTTTTGACTAACTTTGACTTTGTGATCTCTCTTAATGATAAACAATACACTCAACCAAAGTGACATATACATGACAGATAGCAACAGGGTATGAGGTGTCTCACAAATGGATGAAGTTCTTGGGCTTGTTTCCTTCATAGTCTAGCAATTTTTCTTTTGCACTACTTTGCAACATAGGTCAACCTTCAAAGGCAGGTGCCCTGGAAGCCTTCTGGGCTCCAGTACTGACAAAGACACAGCCTTTGCAGGCTAGTCTCGCCCTGTTGCCCTGTGGAGGAAAATGAGTCCAACACTATACAACGAGTGAGTGCTCATCCTTTGACCATTAACCTTTTATCAATACATTTCACATTTCACATAAGATAGTAGCCAGCCTACAAGAGCAGGTGCCCTGGAAAGCTTTCTGGGCTCTGTTGTCGCCTTTCACGCACCTCGGAGAATTTTGGGCACGGCAGAAATCTTCAAGCCACTGGGTGCGTCCTTGGGGGCAAGTCTCGAGTTGAGATACTGTCACTCAACACTCAACTCCTCCATCTAGGCCAACTCCTAGCGAAGCCAAGGGGGATGGTCCCTATTAGAAGAAAATCTATGGTTTTTAGTCTACGAAATAAAAGACTAAATCTAGGAGTTAATATGAAATGGATAAAATAACACAACAAACTACTGCAAGAAAGAGATCACATCAACAACATATGACAATGTAAGCACCATTCACGACATTTTGCAATAATTGATTTAAGCATTGAAACTAAAACAGACCAGTGCCGATGAATATGGAGTGCTTGTAAAAGTGGAGTTCTATTGTGTCATGTAAGTATTGCAGTTGTCTCGTTGGTCAGTTTTAAAATTATTAATGAGTAATTAAGGGCGTGGGTTAAATGTGGGTTTGGCCCAACAAGTCAAGTCCCTTCGAACTGAGTGCTAAAGCGGTAATACCAAGTGTCCAACGGGACGAGGATGAACCTGCTTGGAGTAGCCCCCTGACTCTGTAGTAGTTACCCTTTGCAACCTCCCGAATTCTCGAGAAAATCACTTGTGTGGATTTTCTGATTAAATTTAGTAACTCGTATCCCTTTCTGATACAGCCAATTGATCAGACAAGCTGCAACGGTGTAGAGCATACAGGGAAGGAGTCTTGGTTTACTTTATTAGAGACGTAACAATGAGTTGTTTAAATGACAACCGAAGAGTCTCTTTCACCTTTTGGGTACTCAAGAAAGCAATGGTCGGATTGATTTAAAAAATGAAGAACAAATAAATAGAAGATATATTTTCTAATTAATCCTACCAAGAATCTCTTTCACCCTTTCGGGGTACTCGGGAGAGCGTGGGTTAAGTATTTCTTTTACTTCCTTGATCAAATAAACAACTAAATCGGAAATAAAGATAAAACTAACTAAAACTGGAAAATCATAAAAAAAGACACTGAGACAAATCCCCCCAGGGGGGGATGGGGAGTGGGCTCGAAAGAGCCTACTCGAAAAGATCTTTTATTAATGGTATTTACAATGCTTGAGGTGGATGCCAATGGTCCTTACAGATCTGGATCCAAAGGCTTACAGGTTTTATGAATAAGACAAGATCAAGAATGGTGCTCCGGGAGGTCTTTGAACAACTTAGATCTTTGATTTTCTGACAGTACTTCTCCTTGTCCTGGCAATAAAAGTGAAAAACCAGCCACCTATAATGCACCAAATGTGCCAAATAAAGCATTAAAAACATAAAAATATTAAGTATTGAAAGATTGGAAAAAT
Organism: Pseudotsuga menziesii; assembly: GCA_001517045.1. Lineage (NCBI taxonomy): Eukaryota > Viridiplantae > Streptophyta > Pinopsida > Pinales > Pinaceae > Pseudotsuga > Pseudotsuga menziesii. Next base: position 662,275 of record LPNX010600058.1, read on the forward strand.
GCACAAGTACTTAATAAACTCTAGATCTACTTTGAAAATATTACTTTATGTTTCTAGATCTAGATACATGTTTAAATAGATCAGCTCTTAGATATTGCTTGAAACATAAACTAAACTACTTAAACATGTGAGTAACCGTAACCGAGAAAGATTTAATTTTTCTTTAAAAAGTGAAGGAAAGAGAGATAGAAAGAGTGTTGGAAGCCTGGGAATGTTGAGCCATGGAGTCTACTTTGGTGGAACACCGAGGGACTATGTCCTCAAAAAGATCTTGAAGATGAGGAAGATTCAAGCTAGCTCAACCCCTTCTACAAGTGAGATCACCTACAACTTAAAAGTCCTTGCACAAACAGATGGTTAAAACATAGGTGTTGCTGGAAAAAGACGATTAGAAAGCATGCAACTCTAATAGATCTGAAACAAGCGAACAGTAAGAGCATAAATCAAACTAGAATAATCTCTTACCCCACCGGGAGGGAGCTCCCCTTCAAGGCCCACAATTAACCAATAATACAGATTATACCTCATAAGCACTTGACAATCACCATCCACACATGAAAAGAATTACACCATAGATCTTGGCTCCAAAGCCTTCTTTATTCCAAATGGTAAACAATACAATACAAACAATAGCATTCCTTTGGTCCTCTGACCATGCCAAACAAAGAGCAAGATGCTTGCTTAAATAGAAAAATGACACCAGGGGGGATGTATCCATCACTTGAGTTGAATAGGGTGTGAACCTAAGTCTTTGAGAAATCAAAGGAATGTGTGAGATTTGAAATGGATGAGAAGGTACCACATCTCAATCAAGAGATGCGCCCCTCACCAACCAAGCGATCATATCCACACGTGCGATCTTTCCCTCACGACAAGTTGTACGACATTCACGTGAAGGATTAAATCAAAGATTTGATGGATCGTAACATGAGTTTATTAATGAATGGGGAGGTGTTCACCCTCACCCGTTGGCATCCACCCACGAGCCAGCGTGGGTTCCAAGCTTTTGTTTGATGTCATACTGCATATCTCACTCGCTACCATTGATTTAGCGTAGGTTTAAACATTGACGTCACCCTCAATGAGATAACTCGTAACCACTCTCTTACATTGGTAAGTGATGTAATATACCATGACTTTTAAATACATGTTTTATGCTTTGGGGTCCACTCCCATATGCTCACATCCACACCAACGCTAGCGTGAGGACCTTCACCATTCCTTCATGTGAGCCTTTATTCCACGCTTTTAAATCAAAGATTTTAAAATAAGCTTAAGTTTGAAAGGGTCATGAGCCTTAGGGGGACCCATGCCAAGTCATCCTTTTAAATTATATTTTAAAATTTCCACTTTTTCAAACTTTGACTATAGTGCCAATATGCTGAAATTTAGCATTAAAATGCTCTTCCGATGCATCTTTAGCTGAAAAATGCTCCACGGGGTGTTTCAGCTGCTCGGCTGAAGTGGAAAGTGGTCCATGGGGTAAAGTGGATGTTCCGAGTGTGAAAACGAGTGTCCCCATGTCAAAAACGGACTCTGTATCTGACTTTTATTACATTTTGAATTTTTCTAATTAAACCATTAAAAAATGGCCTAATTTTGCGAAAAATTTTTATTTTCTCGAAAACTAACGAAACTCTAGGGGTACCTAGTACATGTCCATACGACTCAAAATCAATGCCTAGCATGTTGAAAAACACTGACACGAAAGCTCTAATAAGTTCCTAAGGCTGAAACACCAAGACAACTACCCCAGCTTTGGAGGTGTAAGTGAAAAACTCAGAAATTATTAGTCGTTTGTTCAACAACCAATAATAATAGAGGGAAAAAACACTCTGGGCTAGTCGGCTTGATGCTTAAGTCGAGGAAACCAAGCCTTTTATAAAAAATTAAATGCTAGGACATTTTTTACAATTTCCCCAAGGGGGTATGAACATGTGTTACAAAAAAATTTTGAACAGACTCCCAGATAAAGCCTGGCAGACTTCTGAACTCTGATCATGAACAAGTGTACTTGTTCTACCTCGTGGGGTCGCTTGAAAAAACCACCAAGTACAACTTAGGTGGTAACAGGCTCCAGTAAATGACTAAGGCCTAGACTCGCTACCAGCAACCAGTCCATAGCCCCAATGAGTTTGCCTCTCCCTGCTACCCCTATGGAGGGCAGATAAGCCTTACATTATACAAAGAATGAGTGCTCAACCCCTTGGCCACTAATTACCTTTTAAAACATTTATACTTTTGCATCATTTAGATATAGTTTTTATGCGTTCTGATGCTTTAGTGTTTAGCGACATTGTTTGGTGGAGCACTTGTTTTGAGGACTAAAGGAGAACTTCCTAGTGAACCCAGCCACACTAGCCAAGCCACATACTTCATATCCAAAGACACATAACAACATGGAGTCTATCATGTACAAGGGCCAAGATGGAGAAAAGATCTTCAATCTCACAATTCTCAAAGAGTCTAAGTCATGGGATGAAATTCATAAATGGATGAACTGGATGTAAGAGGATAGGTGACACATGGAACCAACAAAGCATTAAGGTTTACTCTTCGTACAAGCTTGACATGAGCAACAGTCTTAACATCAAGTCCCTTGATTAATCATAACATAAGTTCAAGCATTAGTACATATAAGCGTAGGTCACCATAATCATCCTAACATGCAAACATAGGTGTTTGGCATACATCATAGAGCAAAACTAAACCAAAGAGGCATATACCTGATCTCACCATATATACCTCTCTCCAACTGATAGGGCCCCTCTGTATTGTGTGTACCAACTGTGATATGTTGCTCTGCTGAAATGAACTATCATCACCGAAAGAATCTCAACGGACTCCTGAATCTCAGTCCTGGCAAGGAAAACCTGATGAATAAGGCTCTGGAATGGTTGAAGCTGTAATGATCCATGTTAATACCCCATATGAAAAGTAGCTCGGAATAGAACAAGAGATAAGTCTGTATGTTGCGTCATGGTATCCCAGCCGCAAATGTATATGTGATAACAAGACCAACTTTAACGCAGCGATTAGTGCTGTGTTAAAGTTGAAAAAGATGAAATTTATGTTTGAATTTATTGCAGTTTGAACTTATTGCAGCAGTGCTATTCTGAATCCAACTTTGTTTTATAATTTTGTTTATGCACTTAAGAATAATTTTTATAAATCCTAACCTAACCCTAAACTTTAACATGGTGTCAAAGCTTAAGGTGTGGCTAACTTTGCTTTGCAGGCTAACAGAACTAAAGAGATCCGAAGGTAAGGGTTGCACTGTATTCAACTTGATTACTATGTTCATCTGACAAACTCTTCAAGTTGAAATGTAGGGTTTGAAGATAGCTACTCCTTTAGTCAAATCAGATGATAGGTTTGAGGGAGCCTCAAATTTCAATGCATGGAAGGCTAGAGTTCTAAATATCCTAGAAGAGAGCGATCTAGATGACTTGGTCACTAGAGTTGTTGAAGAGCCCACTACAGCTCAAGGAAGAGCAGCATTCAAGAAGAAGCAAGCCAAGGAAAAGAGAGTTATCTTTGACTTAGATAAAGACAACTTGATGTTTGTGATAACTCACTTAAGGACAGCCAAAGAATGCTTTGATGCTCTAGCTAATCTCTATGAGAAGAAAGCCTCTACTTAGAGAAGGGCCTTGAAAAAACAACTTCGATCATTTAAGATGGAGAAGGACAAGACTGTTGCTACCTTTTTCTCGAAGATCTCTCAGACAAGAGATCAACTCATGGCCATTGGAGACAAAGTAGAAGATGATGATCTCGTGCCGAAATGTCTCCGATGGTCTTCCTGCATTTTGGGAGACATTCCTGGCCTCAATAAATGGAATAGAGGTTCAGCGAAACTTCGAAAGGTTGTGGAATGATTGTTTAGAAGAAGGAAGGATCCATAATAGATCCGGGCCTCCACCTAAAAAGGATCATGCTCTAGTTGCCAAGGCAATGAAAGAAAAGAATATTCCCGAGCACAAGGATAATGGTAAGGAACCTCAAGGTAAGTACTTTCATAAATCTAAGGTTAGGTGTTATAATTGTGGTAAGATTGGTCATTATGCAAGGGATTGTAAGAAACCACTTAACAAGAATTGGCATAGGAAGAAACACAATGCCTTAGTTGTTACAGAAAAATAACATCCTAAGCCAAAGAAATCAAGGGGTGACACCAAGGACCCAAATCAAGAAAAAGAATATTTCTCAGCTTCAGCACTAACAAGTACCATTCCCAACCTATCAAATTCATGGTGGATAGATAGTGGAGCCACCAAACATATGACTGGATTCAAGAAGGCCCTTGCAGTCTTTGAGGCCAAGAAGTTCCATAAGAAAGTGGAACTTGGAAATGGAAGTACCTATGACATTAAAAGAGTTGGTTCAACTTCCTTACAACTTGATTCAAGTACGTTGATTAATATTGGGGAAATTTTATATGTTCCTAGTCTAAAGAAGAATGTTATTTCAGTGACGGTTTTAGAAGACAATGGGGTTCTTTGTAACCTTCTCAGAAGGAAAGGTTTTGATATGGCCTAAAGGTGGAAGTATAAACTCAGCCATTGTGATTGGAGTCCGTAAAGATGACCTCTATAAGGTCTTAGGATATGTTGTTAAAGCTCTATACCTTGGTCAAGATTCAGAGATCAAGAGGGAGCCAATTGTGCTCTTCAGTGCCCAACAGAGTGGGGTTGCAGAAAAGTAAAGTATAGATGAGATCTTCCATCAGACCCCCAATGACTCCGAGATGGAAGTCTATAAAACTTCTCATTTAGAGAAGCAGAGGAAAAAGGCCAAGAAGCCTTCATTTGATCTCATTGAGAAGACTATTGAAAAATTTCAAGCTTGCTCCAATGAGAGGCATGTCATTGATTCAATTTACTCTTATTATGGGGAGTCAGCCAAACAACAGGTTTGGAAAGACGATATTCTCAGCTATCAGAGGAAGTCAGATATAACTTCCAAATGGATCTATGAGATCATGCTTCGTGCTGAGATGAAGAGTTATTTGAGGCTCTCAGAAAATCCTATATTTGATGACAGGTTGGAACACATCGAGAGGAGTTATCACCATGGCATTGTGCAGTATGTTATTGATGTGCTGAGAATGCCCCCTTGCTTAGAGGGAGTGTTAAATATAGTGCAACTACGAGACCCATTCTCAGGAAGGATGGTACCCTAGTCAGTTAACTAGAGCAGAGTAAGACCCTAGAAGATACCCTAGGGTCCCTATTACCTACTAGGTCATACCTAGTTGGTGTTATCAAGTGAGCCGGGTGATGAGAACAAACACTTGTTCATTATTCAGAGTTCATACCCCCTTGGGGGAGTTGTAATAAAATGTGTTAGCATGGTGGTGTATGTAAAAGACTTGGTCTCCTAGACTTATTTATCAATCCAACTAGCCCAGAGTGTTTTTTCCCTTAGAGATTATTCGTTGTTGAACAAACGACTAATAATTTCTGAGTTTTTCACTCATACCTCCAAAGTTGGGGTGGTCATCTTGGTATATAGGCCTTGGGGGTTATTAGAGTCTATGTGTCAATGTTATAAACATGCTAGGCATTAGTATTGAGTCATATGTACATGTGCTAGGTCCCCCTAGGTTTATTTTTAAGTTTTGGTAAAAATAAATTTTCCCCGTAAACTTAGGCTATTTTTTAATAATTTAATTGGGAAAATTGAAATTGTAATTAAAGTGTGGTTAGGGATCAATTTTGGACATGGGCCTGCTCATTTTCTAACTCGGAGCACACGTTTAACCCAAAAACCCACTTTTCCTAAGTTTAAATCATTTTTATTAATTAAAAAATCAAAATAATAAATAAATGGAGAATATTCCTAAAATCCTAAATAAGTGGGATTTGCTTCGATTTGACCGAAATCAGTGGCATCAGCTCCCACACTGAAGGTGAGTTAGACTATTGTAAAGGATGAGTGTTTTCCAGTTGGTAATGGGCACTGAACGCTCACGCAGACCAAGAGGATGCACCCCTCTCTCTCCTCCACACGTGTGGGCTATTTGGCAGTTGATGAGTGGGTTGTTCAGTCTACTGAAAGACATGTCGATCAGATTTGTAGTTCCAGCTCAGTTAGACTCAGTTCAGCTTCAGATCAGGCTCAGCTTAACTCTCCATCAACTACACTCTCTCTGTCAGTCAGGCATGCACCCCTCTTGGCTAGTCTGGCTATAAATAAAGCACAACCTTCTCCATTCCAAGCTAGTTAGAGTTGGATGAAGCGCTGGTGGCAATATATTGTAATACTATTATTTTTCATTCATTTGCTAAATAAAGTGTTGATGTATTTGTAACTTCGGAAGATATTCTGATGTATATTATCATTGTATGTTGTTGTACCCCCACTCGGGATGTGTGCTACCCCTTTACGGGATGTCTAAATTGTGTCTAGACCTTGAGGTACAACCTCCGTTGTAAGTCGGGGCAATAGTCCCAAGTGTAACATCATGTAATATGTAATTGTGGTCTCTCTAGGAGAAGTGGGCCCCATGTGAGATGACATGTAGGCTCGAGTCTTATATTTGNCTCATGTATACACACCTCACACACTCTCTAAGGCAATGGAGAGAGAGAGTCAGTCATAGGAGGAGAGAAAGATAGGTGTTGAACATTTCTTATTACTACTTTTAATCATCTTACTATTCTGAAGAAGTTTGCAGGGCTTTCTCCTTTATGGTTTCCCCGATGAAAATATTTGTGTCTTGTACATCTTTTACATTTTATGCATTTTGTTGTACTTGTTATTCTTTCAGATAAAAATCCTAGATAATCTAATCAGAACTTAAGAAAATCTAACATGGTATCAAAGCCTCTCTGAAAGAAGGCACTATGCAACTACAGGAACTAGGGCTTTCTAGTTGAAGGTGTTCTCTCCACAGATCACCAAGCAAGGAGGGTTAGGCTAACTAGCCTCACTAGGGCACATCTATTGGTGGTATTAGTTTCTGAATCAGAGAAGTTTCACTGTGCAGCCGAAATACATCTACAATGGCAGTTAATGGAAATTAGGGTTTCATGCCTGAAAACCCTAGAAGACCGAATTTAGTCATTCTAGCACTTTCGCTATAACGCGAGATTGGAGAAGGCTCAAAAGCCGAAACTTTTACATGCCGAAGAGAAATTCGTGCTGTACACTGCGTAAAAGTTTCAACCTCAGATTCGCTATATTTCAGGAGATATTGTTCCTCCAAATCAGGGTTCTATCCTCCTCCAGAATACAGTCATAAACAAGTGACCTAGGTAGATTTTCTATATCTCGGGCTAGGAAGGTCCAAATGAAATTTCGCAAGATGTCGCAGGTAGGGCACAGACTGTAGTGTCTGTGGCACGCTTTTCATACCCAGAATGTGAAACAGTGACACGTGGCAGTCCGTACAAGTTCACTATGCTGAATAGTCCCCAAAACAATCACCTTGGGAAAATCCGAATAAGTCCCACTTGGAGATTCCATTTCTGCTATGACCTATGGGGTTGAAAAGAATACTTATCCGACTATCACAGTGAAAATTTTCAGACCTTAAGGATCTGAGACTTCGGAGGGTACAGCAGAAGCAATATAGTCATTTCTGCAGAAGAAATTGGAAAACTAGGGCTTCTTGTTTCGGGAGCTTCCCTCCACTGTTTTCAAAAAAGGAGTACATTAGGCAGTTCGCCTTGAAAAGGCCATATTTCTATCCAATCAGAAGTTTAAAATTCCAAGTTTTGAAAATTAGGGTTACTCTAACAAACCCTAGATCAGCCAACTCCGGAACCAGGATGGACACCTCAAATCGGTAAGATCTAAATTTTTGCTATTTACATTTGAAGTTCTCATTTCAAAATGACTAATCACACCAGCTTGATGACAAGCTTGGTGAAGCTGAAAACTTCCGAGCATGGAAGTATAGGACCCTTGTGATCCTTGAAGAAATTGACTTGGATCAGTATTTCAGTAACGAAGTTCTAAGAGTCAGATAAAGATAATGCTAAGGCTAGAGCCAAGAGAATCATTGCAGATTCTACTAAAAATCATCTCATCCCTCATGTGTCATCCTTGAAGACACCAAAAGGAAGTGTTTGATGCTATGACGAAGAAATCGAAGAAAAATAAGATATTGCTATAACCACCTTGAATGGCCTCCCAAGATCATGGGATTCATTCATTCGAGGAATGTGTGCCAAAAGGAAGTGATTACCTGTTAGACACACCAGGCACACAGAGAGGGGGGGTGAATCTGTGTGTGCAGTCTTTATTACTTTTTAAATTTTAATAATCAACGACTAATTCATCAATGCATTATTCTACCATTTGCATAAGCATTTCATAAACATCTATCACTACATCATTTATAAATCATAAACATTTGAATCATGAAGTCATAACAAGAACCATAGCACAAGAGAACACAACACCATATGATTTTGTCATCTTTTGTATTTGTTTTTGAACGACTACAACCGTGAGGTAAAATCAGCACCTATTGATACAAAGAGCACCTACTCTTCATCCAAGACCCTGCCTAGTTTTCTTAGACCCTGCTAAGAAGGGTTTGAAGTATCCTAACCTCAAAAACAAGACAGACTTGCTTTTACAATTACAGCTCACAGTCTCATCATACTCATCACACACACATCACTGTCAAGTGTGCTCATTGCCACATCATCTTTCTGTCCACGTCATCACTGTCATATCAAACATTACTCTCAGGCATATCACTGTCAAGTCAGCACATCACTGCCATACTCAAGCATATCATTGTCAAGGTAAGCATTTAATACTTGTCAAGTTCACCATTATCAAGGTAACACAATCAAGCATTCACTGGGTCAACATGGAAACTATTGTCATCAACATTGTCTTCATGATAAGGGTTGTCAAAGGTTGTCACATCACTGCCATACTGTTGTAGATGTCAAACTGTCATCTTGCCACTTCATCAAATACTCTAATTGTCACAATCAGGGTTATCATACATCTGCTACAAAGATATGCCTAGCTAACTTCATGCCATCAACATCATTGTTGTGTCCATCACTATGCAAGTCACTGTATACGTTACTGTATGTATTGGAACTAGGGCATCATCATAGGATCATTAAGTGTCACTAAGTTTGCATCATTAAGTCTGTGTATATCACTTGCCACTGTTCACACATCAATTGTACATGCCACTTTCTGCCAATACACATGACTTTAAGTTCATGCCAAATCACCTAAGGTCTGCTTACATCTGTCACTTTGTTGCTTCAGTCACACTCAATTGTCCAAATCATTGTTCAAACATTTTCTCACTGTATGTCATCATACTACTGTGTTCTGATACTATGCTTTTCCTCAGTAATTTAGAAGTGTTCCTGATGTGCCTTTGATGGAGATGCCCTTCAATGAATGAATTCAGACTGTGATAAAACTCCAACAAAACTCAGACTGTGGCTATTTACTCCACGTATGGTGTTGTTGTTTGCTGCTCGTCCTTAAAAATTCAGACTGTAAAAAGGATTGTAGACTGCTACCTTCGGACTGTGACACCTGTTACCAACCTTTTTGTACCATAGTTGGGTTACCTGAGGAGCCACCGGTTGACAGACTTGTTCAAAGTCTGATTCCAGTGTACCAGTTGATCCGTCTGCTTGTCTAGCCAATATTGGCTAGCCACTTTTTTATTTGAATAATTTTGACCATGGCCCTGCGGGGTTTGTAATAAAATGTGCTAGTAGGGTATTTTTGAGTGGTTCGGTCTCCTGAGACGTAGAATCTCAAATAAGGTATTCCAGGGAGTTTTTTGCCCTTGACAATTATGCTTTGCCTTCAGCCGAGTATAATTGACGAGGTTTTCTCCCGCTTCCTCCAAAGCTGGAATGTCCGATGTTGAATTCTGGGCCTTGGGGGGTTATTAAAGCCCAACTGAATGTTATAAACCTACTAGGCATTATTTAGATAGATCATGGTCATGTCCTAAGTCATCTGGACATATAAAAAAAATTCGAAAAAATCTTTTTCGAACGAGGAAAAAATTATTTTTTAAATTTTTAATTTTTAATTACTTTTCCTAAATTTTTTGGGTTAATTTTTCCATAAATTAAATGGAAAAAACCCGTTTGTAATAAATCAGTCATCTGGACTCCGAATTCAGTGATTGAAGGCTCTAACCTTAGGCCAAAAATCATTCTTGATCAGCCAGCCAGTCAGAACCAACTTTTAGATCAACAATCGGGCACATAATGCCTTTTTACTCAAAAAAGTCAGTTTTGAGTAAAAAAATGAGTTTTTATTAAAAATTGATTATTTTGGAGAAAATTAAAACTCTCCAAATTAATCCAAATTCAACGAAATAAAATGCTAAATGACATCTCATGGAGCACTTATGATGTTTGGAGTTGTCATAACTCAGCTTCAGTCAGCATTAAGTGAGCAATTAATTTATTATCAGTTAGCAGACATGTCATCTCCAGCTAAAGATGAGATGGAGAGCACTCATTGGTCCGATGATTTGATCGAGGTGAAGACTAAAGCTTGCACCATCGGTGGGTTTCCCAAACCTAACGGAGGCTCCAGCCAAACCTAAGGATGAGCTTACCTACATCACCAAGTCGCCTCCTTCACAGTTCACGCCCCTCTTCAGCAGGGTGTGCCTTCCACATGTGTGGGCTTAATTAATGGTGGATTTCAGTGTTAATAGTTGCAGTGGGGGCGCCTTGCCTGGGTGGAGGCCTCCCCTCACTCCCAGTTCTTCAGTTTAGGTCTGGGCTCCCTGTTAGGTGGCTAAGTTGGTTAGGGTTGGTTTTCTGGTTTTAGGGTTTTAGCACTCTCTCATTTGTTAAATAGAGGCTCTTTCAGCTCTATTGGGATGGAGATTTTGGGTATGAACACTCTGCCAAAATTATTGTAATATTTGTTTAAAGATTGGAATAAAGTTGTGACTTTGGAGGTCTATGTATGAGCTATTGGAATTGTGGGTTCACACCGTCTTTTGGTGATATCTTTCTTACCCTTCTCTTTTTCAATTATTAAATCATTATTCAATATATACTCTTGAAAGGCTAACAATCTAATTTATGAGTACTTTGTTCGGATTTAATTTTGTTTTCAAGGGTTTTGCAGAGATCATCAAAGGTGAAGGACAAGCTTAAAGATCAAGCTCTTCTTCATGAACTGGTGGTTATTTTCATCTAATTCCTTCATTTTGCAGGTTCTCCTAAGCTCTTCTCAATCCAAGAAAGAAATACAACAGTCAGGGTTTCTCCTTCCTTCCATCAACAAAGATTAAACAATACATCTGGTTACCGAACTTCCTTCCTCTTGTTCTCTTTTTTCTCTTTGACCTCCTTTTGTTTCCTTGCTTGCTAGCCCCTTTCCTCTTTGCTTTGTTTGTCTTTTTTCACTCTTTCTTCTTCGCTGCCCTGTTTTTTGCCTTAATTCACCACTCCTTTTCTTCCTTTTGGACAGCCCTAGTGTACCCTAGTTTATGCCCCCTTTTTGTCTCTTTTTTGCCCTAATTTTTGGACCCTCTTGAACCTTGTTTTTGGCATTTTTGGCCACTTTTTGTTTACTGTCTCGTTTTGCATTTTTTATGACAGCCATCTCCCTTCTTCATCGCTGCCCCGTTTTCATCATTTTTCATACTCCTTTGGCCTCATAGTTGGTTGCCCTATTCTTCCATTTTCTTGTCTTAGACCTTCTTTTTGTTTTTCTTCCTTCTTCCTATCATTTCCTTCTTATTTTCAGCCTTCCTTTATCTTGTTCTTTTGTTTTCATTCAAGCTTTTTCTTTTCCCTTTTCACAAAGTTCGAAAAAG
>LPNX010600058.1:674114-697245 GCA_001517045.1 Pseudotsuga menziesii
CACTCTCATTTTTACAAGTTTTAATAATTGTAGAGTTACTTTGCTTTCATTGGAAAAGTCATTTCAAGGATTAAAATCCTTAAGGCATATTGCAATAAAGTTTAATACAGATCTTGTGCTTGAGTGGGGTTTTTAAGTCCCCACTCTCATCCTCTCCCATTTGGGGAGGATTGTGTTGTGTTTACTTGTTCATGCTTAGATTAGATTTGCTTATTAATCTTAGAATACTAATTGTCAATTCATCACTTTTTAATTAAGTTGATTTCTCAGTTCTTTTAATTGTTTATCTTTCTAAGTAAATCAACTGTGCAAATCTCTTGAATCACACCATAAGGTGGATCAAGAGTGCTCTCTGTCGAAGAGTCCAATCAACTAATTTCATCTTGTGCTTGTTTAATCAATTAATCCTCATAAGTAAGACTCTTGAACTTGCAGAAACACAAGTCAAGAGCACTCTCTATCGGAAAGCATCTTAGGTTTGCATAACCCCTGCATTAGTTTCATCTAGATTAGCTAAGTCTCTTGAACCACTGTCATAAGACGAAGTCAAGAGCGCTCTCTGTCGGAGAGTTTCAATTAATTAACTTAATAAAATTCGCAACTCACACCCCTTTAATTAATTAACCCCCTTCCATCCTTGCCGGAGTATGCTCCAACCGATCTTAGATCAGAATACCAAGAAACGGCATTGGATCTCTAAACCCCACAAGATGAACTTAACTAAAACTTTTCCCCATAACCAACGCACCGGCATTCGTCGATAAATACCTAGGCATGTGGGCAAATTCCAAGTGTGGGTGCCGGGCTACCCAATCTGGGCACTGGTAGTTAAGTTATTGAACACTTACCTTTGATCCTAGACAGGTCCGTCATGTCTTCGAACGGAGCCACTGAAGGTATTTCCGGTTAGGACATCCAGCTACCATAAGCGAAGATCACAAGTAAAAAACTCTTAAAACTTACCAAGAGCACTTGCAAAACCTAACATTCACTAGCATCTTTTGGGATTCACATCATATTTACACTCTAAGCATCTCTGATAAGTTGACTCCATAGACACTGGTCCTATCTTTTACGCACTGCTGATAATCTGGGCCATTTGTCCGTTGAATGTTTTGATTATAAGTCATATCTGTGAATGCTTTATCAATTTCGTGAAATTCTCAAATAGTTGTCTATCTTTTAATTCCGGTGATAGCAACGTGGATTGCTTTGTCTTGTGTTCAATTCATCACATTAATCATCTTAAATCACAATAACTCCTAAACAACACCCATCCGCATCCGAAACATCTAAAAATTAACTTAAACATTGAGCCATAGAAAACTCTTTGTTAGGGACTACCCCCCTTGGCTTCGTTAGGAGTTAACCTAAACGGAGGAGCTAGGAGTAGGTGACAGTACCTAGCTCTGTGCTTGCCCCCAAGGTCACACCTCTCTCACTTTCTCAAGTGAGGAGACAGCTTTCGGAAGATTTCTGCTGCTGGTGTGCAATCGGTGGACAACAACACCAACTTGGACCCTGACAAAATAATATATATATATATCACTGCTGTAAATTTGGATTGTGAATGGGTTGACCTCTTTTCAAAACTCGGGACTGTGGACTCCTCCAAAAGTTGACAGCTGGATACTAGTCCGAAAACTTGGGATGGAAACTTGACCTTCTCTAAAATTTTAACAAAAAAAGGATATTTTCTGCTGTAAAATTCGGGTCTGATACAGACCAGTGAGACACCTCAGTCCACTGCTGCTGCTGCCATCAAAAATTCAGTCTGCTGCTGCAAAATTTGTCTACAAAAAAAAAATTTGGACTGTCCTCCACCTCGTGTCTGCTACTGCGTTTTTTCTGCTCCTGTTGCCTTGTCTGCTGCTGCGTTTTTCTTGCTACCTCAATCAATTCGAAATTTACCTCAGTCACGAAAAATTCAAAGCTCATTCCAAAATTGTATTTTCAAAATGAGGTTTGATAGGGTATTTATAGTGGTTTTTTCATATACTTTTAATTAATTTTATTTTTAATTTGAATTTTTTTAATTTAATTTATGGAGCCGACTTGTGGGGTGACCAAAGTAAATATTTTGTATTTTAATTTTTAATTTGAATTTTGAAATTTGTTTGTATTTATTTATTTATTTGTACATCTTCATCATGGGAGCTACTTCAAGATTGCTTAGTGAACCAAGCCAAGGGTCTCCAAATGTTACACCAAGCCACAAGGGCTTCATCAAGAACCCCAATCAACATAGTACCTTCAGCATTCCTTCAAGACCGTTTGACCACCAAGTGTGTGGGTCCAAAGGCTTCTTCATGGGCTTCGACACACATGTCAAAGACCATATCCTTCAAGACCATTTGACCACCAAGTGTGTGGGTCCAAAGGCTTCTTCAAGGGCTTCCACACACATGTCAAAGACCATACAAGGTCATCATCATCATAAAAGAGTTCCATGAACCCAACAAGGGTTGCAAGGTCATCACTAACACCCAAAGAGGCCTCATCATGGATTCCTTCATCAAACCATCAAGTGTGGGTCCAAGGGATTCTTCAAGGCTTCTCCATGCAGTAGGAGGCTTTTTTGACTTCTTCAACTACCTTAACCATGCAAGGTGACCTCCAAGGGTCAAGATCCATCATGACATCACCTGTGGGGTTGCTAGGCCTTCTCCTAGGGTACCATGACATCATTAGAGCATGAATGACCACAAAATGGGTCATTAATGCTTCTCCAACCCATCTTGGGCTTCTCCATCATCCACAGGGGCTTCAACACCATCTCTAGGGTCTTCAGCAACATCAGCAAGGTCTTTAGCATCTTCAACAAGGTGGTGGCTCCAAGATCCAGCCTTGTGGGTACTAGGACCTTGTCAACTGGGTACAAGGTGCTTCAAGGCACAAACCCACTTTGTAAGGGATCCAAAGCACTGCAAGTGGGACTTGGTGGCATCAATGACAACCTGTGGGGCCACTGCAAGTCTATGTTGGCATCAATGACAATTTCATCAACATTACCTTCCGCAGACTCTGGGAAGAGTGCACACAAGAAGAAGCTCGACTCATAATAAGAGAAGAGAAGATGGGAGCAATTGAAGATCAAGCTCTCACGATTCAAAGAAGATCCCTCAAGCGATGAGGAATATGAAGGACTCAATTCTTGAAGAATCTCTTATCCATCTTAGCATTTGGATAAGAAATGATGTTGTTATGAATGAAGAAGATGATGAAGCTGAAGGCTCAAGAAGGAGTCTACCCACAAAACAAATAAAGATAAGTATTCAATTGTCATTTCATGATATTGTTTGGTTATGCATTTGTTTAAATTCAGTTGATGTGTTATGCATGTTTGAGTATTTGCCAATGTTCCACGAAGTTTCCGGGGCGGGGGAGCGGGGGAGCAGGGAAACGCACAAGGGGGACGTGTGGAAGCTACCCCAAATTTTAGGGAAATTTCGGGGAAACGTGGGGCCGTTGGAGTCATAAAAATTAAATTAAAATATAAAAATGATAAATCCCGACAGTAACTATTACCATGTAAAAATTAAAACTAAAAACTAAATTCATCATTATGGGGTGTACATCTATTATTTATTAGGATATCAAATTTCAAATTTGTAAATGATACTGAACTATGTTACTATATCCATGTAAAAACTAAAAACTAAATATCATAATTATCATTATGCAAAGTATATCTAAATTCAAATTTCAAATTTGTAAAAGATAATGCAACAAATGCTAAAGTCTGAAATAGTCAAATAGATACCGAACAATGAACACAAAAAAGTTAGAACTTAGAACAGTGACGCCTACTCCAAGCTTAGTTGCAATATGATTATGAAATGAAATCGTGAGAGGATAGCATTTAGGAAGGTCTTAGACTCTTAGGTTAGTCTAGGATTTAATTTATTTTTCGTTTAATTACGTTTTAATTTTTTAAACACTTTTTTAATATTTTTATTTGCATTAATTTTTATTGTGAAAAATGAAAATTTGGTGGGGCGGGGAGCGAGGGGACGCCTAGGAGCCTCCCCTAGGGGGAAACGCATTCCACAATTGGGAAAACGTGGGGGAACATGTTTCCCTGAGTTTCCCCCAAAAGGGGGACGTGGGGAAACGTTTCCCCTGGAGTTTCCTCGTCTCGGAAGCATGGGGGAGCAAGAGGGCGCGTTCCCCACCCTAGGGGACACATCCCCGTGGAACATTGGTATTTGCATTTATACTACTGAATTGCACATGATGGGTAAGAAGTCAATGATGTTGTACAACATTCCATTACTACTTATCTAGATTGAAACCACTTTGCTGGCATATTAGGAGTAGTACACACTCTTAATAACATTAGGGTAGAATGCATCTAGAAGTTATTGTATGTATACATGATATGGATGAATGTTGTAGCATTGGTTAAAATAGTCGCATGGCTATGTGACATATATTTGTCACTATTAATATGTTTTGGAAATTATGATATGTTTCTAATCATGTAAATGAACTTGACTTGTAGGTCATTCCAAAGAACAAATAAAGGTAACGACAGTTCAGAAAAGGAACCTGAAGCTTCCCAAGTCAAAGACACCATAGGGAAAGAAAGAGGCCTCAAACACACTCCAGTTATGTGACACTATTGAGCAACATCATTGATGCATAGCCTTCCAGTTATGAAGAAGTAGACAAGAAGAAAGGGAAGGACACTATGATCAAAGAGTACCAGTTCAAGAAGAATAATGTCTAAGATGCGGTGTCGAGACCTAAAGGGAAGTCCATAGTGTCTTCCATCAGTAGATGGCAACATCGTGGGATACAAGGAAAGATTCGTAGCACGAGGCTTCTCACAGAGAGAAGGCATAGACTACATTTGCACCAGTGGCGAGTCAAGTATACGTAGAGCAGCCACTAGGAGTTGAGACACATGACAAGCAGACTCGTGTGTGCAAATTAAAGAAGGCCTTGTACGAGCTCAGAAGGCACCCATGGGATAGAACATACAGTTACATAAGGAGCTTGAAGATCACCTAGAGTGATGAAGATCTTAATCTTTGCTACAAGATTGAAGATGAAAGCCTATAGAGGATGACAAGCTCACAAATGGGTGTGAGAAGAAATTTTCAACAAAGTTCAAGATAGAGGATCTTGGTATCCAGTGACCCTAGATGGATACATAGAATATTAGTAGCAGAGGAAGCTACTTCTCACTCCATTACAGAATGCTTCAATACATAGAGTACGAAAGGCAGAGGGAGAATGATGCTCCGCTTCAAAGGGAGTGACTGCAGAAGATCCTCAGGTTTGACATGGTACGACAGGATGGACAGCTTACTGATGGCTCTAGGCTTTACTGAGAGTAAAGCGGATTCCAATCTTTACTTCACGGTTGAAGACCTTTACTTCACGGTTGAAGGTGGAAGACCAATGATGCTCCTGTCATATGTCAATGACCTGTTCCTAACAAGAAAAGAGGAACTCATTAAAGATGCAAGAAGGAGACTTGATGTCGAGTTCGAGATGAAGGACTTTGGTATGATGCACTACTTTCTAGGCATGGAGGTGTGGCAGAGTACGGATGGAATCTTCCTTGGACAAGGGAAGTATGCAGTGGAGATCCTGAAAAGGTTTGGGATGATGGACTGCAAGGCCATGGCCACACCTATGGCATCGAACCTGAAGCTATTGAGAGATGCTTCATCTGAGACGGTTGATGCCACGATGTATCGTCAAATGATTTGTTCATTGATGTGCCTGACGAATACAAAACCAAACACATGCTTTGCTGTGAACGACCTGAGCCAGTTCCTGACGGATCCGAGACATGCTCACCTGGTTGCAAAGCATGCAGTGAGGTACCTAAAGGGTACAGTTGAGTATGGGCTCAAGTATGATACGAATCATAAGACTAACCTGCATGGTTATGTTGTTTCGAATTGGTAGCGCCACTGAGAAGAAGAACACCTTGGGTTGCTTCTTCAATTTGAGATCCAGTATGGGCTACTGGTTTGGCAGGATGCAGTCCTGCATAGCGATGAGTACAGCAGTGGAAAATTATGTTGCCACTTGCTCGACTATTTGTGAGGTAGTATGTTTCTTTTGAGAGCTACTATTTGATTTGATTGATCTGAGTTGCATTTTTGAATGATGCAGAGAGGAGCAGTGAAGCTCTAGTATGTGATCTAGATCGAGATCTCTCGAAAGAGGGAGTGATGAGTTCTAGCATAGCCGATGAGACAGGTTGTCTGAGCATAAAATCCTAGCGAAGCTCGTAGGTTGCTTAGATGTAATCAATCATGTAGGTTGCCCTCGGAAGTAATTAGTTCTGGCAAAGCTCACAGGTTATCCTTGGACGTAATCAGCCCTGATGTGATTCTATGCTAGAAATGGCCAAAGTGAAGTTTGAGTACTTCAAAGAGAAGCTTGGTGTTCTTCAAATCAAGGTTCCCTCCAAAGGGAAGTGATGAGTCCGGAAGACACAGATACACATGAGCCTTTCCGACATGGTGGCAGGCTGGGCCTCACATGGTCAGATGTAAGTGCAAAGCCTTTCCCCAGATGGTAGTAGGTGTGTCCTACCATGCCGATGGATGTAAGTGCGGAGCCTTTCCCCGGATGGTAGTAGGTGTGTCCTACCATGCCGATGGATGTAAGTGCAGAGCCTTTCCCCAGATGGTAGTAGGTGTGTCCTACCATGCCGGTGGATGTAAGTGTTGGAGCCTTTCCCAAATGGCAGTAGGTGTGTCCTACCATGCCGGTGGATGTAAGTGCAGAGCCTTTCCCCGAATGGTAGTAGGTGTGTCCTACCATTCCGATGGATGTAAGTGTAAATCCTTTCCTCGGATGATAGTAGGTGTGTCCTACCATGTCGGTGGATGTAAGTGTTAGAGCCTTTCCCGGATGGTAGTAGGTGTGTCCTACCATGTCATCATTCGAAGAGATCACATAATCAAAGTCAACTAAAAGTCATACCCTTTTTCCTTAGCCTTGTTTTCCATCTTCACCCAGCATCAGCAAATTGATTAAACTTTGTAAGTATGGCTTAAACAAGGGACTTCCAAAAGATTCAATGATAGTTCAAAGACAAAAGTATACCTTATTGATTATTATTATTATTGTCACCATGATTCTGATTAGAATGATATTAGTTGGGTTTTAATATACATCTTGGAGCAATTCTTACCTTGGATGCATGCAGGTTCAACTCATTTCAGTATCTCACCTCCAGTTTGGGTATTTTGACCTGGTCAACCCAATTGACCATATCAAACACAGTTCCCAAGGCAAGGACTACAAAAATTAATAGTTCCTATATTCGCTCCAGACATGCCCAAGACCAATACTGCAGTCTCAGTTTTCACCAGATGGTCACAGTTATTGAGTTCCAAAGATTTTTTTTATTATATTGACTTTAACCATTATTTTTATGAGATGATGATATTGATGGCATTTCAGTGGATCAGTGAGTATGAGTAGTCACTTGTACCATTCTACTATGTCTCTAGACACTTCTGTGCAGTCAGTTTGCTCTACTATGTCTCCAAACACTTCTGTGCAGTCAGTTTGCCCCAATTCTCAACCTGGATGAAGTTATGATGATTTTTATTATTTTCAAAGGATGTACCATTAAAAAATGAACTAGGAAAATCACAGAGGAAATCGATTTGGCTTGTGTGGTCAAGGAAATGGCAAGGGAATGCTTCCAGATGATTTATTATGGCTCTCTTGACAAATCTACACCAATTTCATCCAGTTTGATGTTCCGATTTATTTTTTTGGCTCTCTTAGGGAGGACGTCCCCCATAGGGAGAACTTGGCTAAAATGGCCAAAATAAAAGTGTGCAAATCAAGTTGTATATTTAGAAATATGTATGGGGGGTCCTAATGACCCCCCCATGTCCTCCAAGTGTTAAACTTGCAAAAATAATGATTTATCATGTTGTAAAAATGGGCTTTAGTAGGTAATTCGCCCCCCCTCAAATGTATTTGTCTAAGTTGATCCATGTAATGTAAAATTAAAAGATCTCCATCGTTGATGATGTTTTAATCTCAACCGTTGGATGGATGTTGGTTAGAATGTGGACACACTCTCAATCTATTTATGATTTGTGATCCCCTCATTGTATCCGATCGGGGATTTTGCACTCTTGGCTCTAGATATTTGAATAAAGAGATTTTGCAGAAATTCTTGGATCTTCTCTATGGGATGTTCTTGTCTATGATTGGAAAGATTATCTTGCTTAGCATTTGAAATATTTTTCCGGAGTATCAAAATTTTTGGAAGATAGCATTTTGCATACAAGAGGGCGTTTTCTCTTGGGGCATTTTTGTGGATCTCCCAACTCGTTTTTCTTGAAGATTTTTCATAATCAAGGGGTTTTTCAATAGTATCTTTGATCTTTACTCTGATTTTCTTGCGTCTCCAATGTCTTTTTCATGTGTAGCAAATCTCACTTTCAGCAATTTGACTGTGCAGGGAAGAGAGGCACGCTATCTCACTTGGGCGAATCGTTTCTACTTGGTACTTCGTTGAAATCACTTCAAATTGATCGAGACAGGAAAAATCATCATTTGCAAGCCATCTACAAGATTTTCCAAGTAAGATCTACCCAAAATCTCTTGTTTAAAATTTATATTCCATTAGTTTAAAATATTCTCTGGTGAAACCCTCATTTAAATCCCTCATCTATTAGTTTAGTAGGTTCTAGTTTGCGACGATTTATGAAACTTAAAACCCACCTGGGAATAAATATAAAACCCCTAAGTTTAAAATTTCAAGATCATCGAACTCCATTTTCCCATCCAGCACACTGGTCTACTTTCTAGAGGAAGACACCCTCCTTTGGAAAAGTGGGTATCTCCAGTTCCGCAAACTGGGTATTGCTAGTTTCACCTCCAATTGTCTAATATTACACCTAGAAATCAATTTGATTGTCTAATTTTGCTTAATTTCACCAGTTACCCCTAGATCCCAATTTCCATACTCAAAACCCTAGGGTCAAATTGGGGCTTTACACATACACACTCGTTTTCTCTTAGTAATTGTGTCAAACTCTAATTAACTATCCTTCTAAGAAATATAATCGAGTTTCCCTGGATTATTTATTTGCATTCCTTATTTTTAGGGTAATCTTGGATATAGGGACGCCCCCTAGGCTTAGTATATGCACTGAGTCTAAAGTGTTGCTATCCTTAACTGACGTGCCATCTGAGTTCTTTCGGAGGTCTTGGATATCGTAGGTCACGACTTTGGTTGCCTTTCCCCTCTGTTATCCTGGATAGGATCACCTTATGGGGCAACTACAAGATTCGTGATAACATTTTTGGCACCGTTGTCAGGGAGGTAGAGGCTTACCTTGGTTCATCATATTTACCTTCGGTGTATGTGAATGCATTTACCTTCTTATAATTCATATCACATCCGGTTTAAATTTGGTGATTGCATTTTCTATTGGTTAAATCTTTACAATCATCGTATTTTGTTACTCACCTCTCCTACGACATTATCCTTTGGTGAACACAGGAATTGGTTCACCTGGTGACTCCACTGAAGGACCAACGCATCCATACAAACTCAACAACGTGACTCTGCTAGGAAGTGAACCCATTATGTAAATCATAATGAATTCAGACTTATTTATCTGCAAATTTTCCCAAACCTTGCAAGAATTTGGTGAAGCTTTAGTTGAGCTTAAAAGGCAAGATGATGAAAGGAATAGTTGGAGGCCAACTTCTGGGTATGAGGATGATTATGAACATGACTATGGGTATGAAATTAATTATCACATTCCTTATGATTCCCACTAGTTTCCTCACCCATGTAATAAAGACTTCTTAACCACCCTATGTAAACTAGTGAGTAAGCATTAAACCCAGCCAAGGCCTTGGGTGAATAATTCTCAAAGCTCCATTAGACACCCAACTCAAGTAACCACAGCTTTTAAGAAGCAAGTTAAACCTTCTCCTTTTAACTTCTCTGAAATACCTAGGGCACTTCATCCTATGCCAAATGATTACATTTAAAAGTTGCCTCGTTTTTCTGGGAACGATTCTATTGAAAGATATTTGGATGTCTTTTGGTGGTATATGGAATCTTGAGTGTTGAAGATGAAGACGTTTATATGCATGCCCTTGGTGCTTCTTTAGATGGGGATGCCAAGCTATGGTTTCACAATTTGGAACCAAGATCCATCACTGGGTATGACATGCTTACTCATTTACTAAAAGAAAAATGGGGTAAGAACATTGATGAATCCATTGAGGAGAAACCAGGAAATGATAGTATCGATGAGTCATTTTGATGAAAATGATCAGGAAAACCATGATGAAATAACTAATGATTGTCCTTATCAATTTGACTTCTCCACTCCTCATCCAACATCGAGTATGCCTTTGAATGATCTGTCAACTCGAGAGAATGATGACATTGAACAAATCTCAACCCTTCAGGATTATGACCTCGATATTGATATAGAAGGGGAATTTATTAGAATCTTGTCATCATTACCTGAAGAAGGCACAGATAAAGAGGGAGAACAGAATGATCACTTTCAGGAACCATACATAGTTGATTCTTTCATTAGTGAATCCATTGAAGATCCTTCTAGAGAACAACTCCATAATCATTGCCTGGATTTGAGTCAATGTTCAAGCCATACTGTTTTTTATTCAGACTTTGATCATATCCTTGCAAAAGAAGAGAATTTTAAAAATAATTTGACTTCTCTTAAAAAGCAATCATGCCATCATTATATTAAAAGCCAGATTTGTGAGGATGATAGGGAAGTTAAAAATAAAATTATTAGTAGGGATAATGGTAATCATTTGTCCTCATTTGAGCATAATAAGCAATCACGTGATGACGATATGGTTGTGAGCAAACCTAATTAAGAGCAATTTTCTGATTTATATGATATCCGTCACCCGATCCTTGATCAGGATGGGTTTAAGCAATCATTCTGAGATTAGTCATGGAATCAAAAGCATCATTGATATGAAAACCTCTCCCTCTTATCAAATTCTAAGGCCAATCATTCCTAGCTATATGGGGAAAAATATATGTTTTCAGTCTTTTCAATCCACCCTCCCATCCCAACTTTCCGAGTCTTCCTGTACGGGTTTGTGTTCCAATCAAGTTGTTATTTTCAAAATTTCCAATCAGGAGTCTGAGCATTGTCGCATAATTGCAGAAAAGGCACTTCATTTCCCTTCTCAGACATCTTTGATGAATAATATTTTTCAATTTATAAATCTTTCTTATGGGTGGTTGGAGAAGGTGTATAATGATCAATTTCATCTTTTCTCTATTTTTGAACAACAAATGGGCTTGATCTCAGTCTCAGCTTCATTACATTACAACTTATTTCCGTTTAGTTCCTCCATTTTTCCTAGGGTGAATAGAATTGAATGTCCTAGTCGGATAGAGGAGAAAGCAAAGAATTTCCTCGAGCGCTGAATCCTGAATCATATTGTCTTCTGTAAGTTTCCTTAAAACTCAAACTTGAGCTACACAGTATATTTTTAGTATTACTGATAACCACACATGAGTTTCTTTACAAGTAATGTAGCGGAAAATAAATACTGAGAAATGTCTCAGCAATTTGGAAATGGTTTCACTTCGAATTCACCAAAGGGGCGCAATTGAGGCAATGTCTCAGCAATTTGGAAATGGTTTCACTTTAAATTCAGCATGATGAATGGCAAGGGCTCCCACATGGCATCCCAATTTAGCAATTGAGTAAAATATTTGTAATTTTTATTATGTAACATGGGCTCACTGAGGCAATTCGCCGCCTTCACAAGACAGTCATTTCCAGCCATTTTATAAATGTAAAAATGATGATTAATCTCATTCATTGATCTGGATGCTCTATGTTTTAATCTCATCCCTCCATCCTTATGGGCTAGGGATCTTGCTCCTCTCTTGTTCTATAAAAGAGAGAGAGTTGCATTTTTTAAGGGGTTTTTGGACCATTTACTACAACAATAGAAACCAGAGTTTTAA
Organism: Pseudotsuga menziesii; assembly: GCA_001517045.1. Lineage (NCBI taxonomy): Eukaryota > Viridiplantae > Streptophyta > Pinopsida > Pinales > Pinaceae > Pseudotsuga > Pseudotsuga menziesii. Next base: position 686,101 of record LPNX010600058.1, read on the forward strand.
AGTGTTAAATTCCTTGTGTTTCTGAGTTTTCTTGGAAGAATTTCGATACTAGCACTCCTCTTTGAATGAGTACATGCTAGAATTGTTTAGTTGAGGCGTTTCTCAAATTTATGCATCTAAATTCAAGGTACTAGATTTCCCAATGCGCATTGGTGACTTTCAATGAAAGGGATTTGCTGCAAGAATTGTCTTGCTTATTGCTTTCAATTTCTTTGAGCTATTTCCTTTACTCTTTCGCAAGATTTCCCTGATTTGTTAGCTGGATTTGATTTGGTGTTTGTATTGTCACTGATTCATTTTCTTGTTTCCAGGTTGGAGAAGTAAGGAGCCACAGGTGCACCCAGCTAGTTTCTTGGACATTTCCGGGCTAGCATTTACACATATCACTGCAAGGAGAGGTGGAGCGACTTCACTAGGCTACCAGGGAACAAATGCGTCCCTCTCTTTCGGTTCTATTTTGCTTCTGTCCATTAGTCAATCGAACTTCATTTTTTTTCTATCAAATTTTGTTAGCCATATACTAAGCTTTAGCTGCCTATATTACAGTTGAATGACTTATTGCCTTCCTAGTCTGTTTTTCCCCGCAAATTCCACGTAAATGACACCATTAAACCCTAGGGTTAGGAACTAACATGTTAAACCGATTAGCTTTAGTTGTTTAGGGTTAATTTGGATTAGTATATGTCATTATAGTTTGTTGTTATATGCATTTCAAGGTCTGATTTAAACAAACCATCAAGCTATTTGTTTTAGGATCATACTTAAATTAAAGCCAGCAACAAGATCTAACCCATGCGCCTCACTGTTAAGTTATAGAATGATAAACAACTCCAAATCTAAATGATTTTAAGTGCTGTTATCTTCTTCTCCTAACACTTTAACCCCATAGGCACCATAACATTGTAAATTCTAGGCTACACATTCAGCTGTCCCATAATTTCCATACTTTATAATCAATAGGGAAACCATCATTAACCCAAGTCTAGATATATTCAAGTGCGTTTGTTTCAAGAGAAACTCGTGCATTTGTTTCCCAATCTATTTGGTTGCTCTGTCCTTAGGGCTCATCTCATTCACTTATTAACCTTGGAATCCCCTTTAGCATTTCCCCCTGGGAGTGCCCTTTTCCCAAATGGTAAGACTTCGAGGCATCTATTTCCTGATAAATCAATCTTGTGAGTACTGTGGGAAAGCTGGTTTACCGGCAAGTACCCAAGATAGCCTGACTGGGGATACCTCCCTCCCATGGTTAGTCTAAGTCTGCCTCTCAGTGGATTCAGGAAACCTAAAGAGAGGGGATCTTGCCTGTGTGACACTTTGGGGTAGTGTCCCAAGGTTTCACCGCTACAGCAATCGTTTATTTTTTGCAAACCTAAGATTGCTAAATCATGTGACAACAGGAAGGGAAGTCCATAGTTGTGCCAGGTTAGCAGTTAAATTCTTGCCAATCAATTGCCCACTAGGTTGTGCATCAACACTCCCAACATTAATCATTGGAATGCTTAATGCATCCATGCTTACTTCTATGTAAATTATACAAAGCTTAGATGAATCATAAATCGTAAGGGGGAGCAGGTATATCACAAACTCTCCCATGCCATAAACTAAATACACAATGCATGTATAGACATATTGCAACATTCTCATGTTTGTCAAAAGTAGAACACAGCAATCAAGGTTAGCATGGCAGAGTCTCTGATCTGTTGTCAACAGTGGCTTGACAGAAATTGTCACACATGCATGTTGTTGTAAAGCCCATTCCATCACAGGGTGCAAATTACAATATTGAAAACAAGAATTACCTATCTGAAACTAAAATGAATCGTTGGTTAGCTGGATCTTGAAGGGCTTTCCTAAGTAAAATACGCTCTGCTTGGAGCATGCTTGCTTCTCCCCAATCTACCTGGAATAAAACAGTTCTACTTCAATAAGTGGAAAAAATCAACCTAAACAGTATCTTGGGTAGCACACTTATATAGAAAATCAGGAAACATCAAAATCTCTGGGACGAAAAGGATAATACAAATAGGCCTAATTTCAGTGTTTTTTATAGGCTCAAGAAGTGATGGATGTTAACGACTTTAGCCACAGCAGCATTTTACTATCAACGGTATGTCATTATCCCTCATATTATTAATTGCAGGAGCACAAACCTGTATGCTGTCACTCAGCTGCCGCCTGTAAAAATATGTACATCTTGTAGTTGCTTTATTGTATATAAATCCTGGTCTGGAATGAATATAAATGGAAAATGTAGCCTCTTCTGCCCCCTGTATAAAGGCAAGTTATGCAATTTACAAAATTTACACTGCAGATAATTACAAATTTTAGAATGGCAATAGCATGACGACTGTCTAGCAGATTCTACTCAAATCATGATTTTTTTTAACTATTTCATCTTCGATGCAAGTTCACACAAGACCTAGGGTTGATTCACGGATAGGATGCAAAAATCTGGTCAGATCCCCTGAATAAATGACAGAGATATTGCAGGAGAAAGGACTATTTGAGTCTTTACACTAAATAAGGTGTCAGGCATCAACATCTCTGCAGAATCAAGGATGAGTGACAGCAGAATCTCTGGAATTGGAGTTAAAGGTCTGTGGAACAGTTATGTGGTCAGTTTGCATAGAAGTCATGTGGATGAGAATGACTCTTTATAATGGTCCAAGAATCCAGCCCTGCGAGAACACACAGCATGTTTGGGATATAAACCCATGTTTACTTCTGAGACAAAATACAGAATGATGGTGGAAATCAGTATGGAAGCTAAAATCTCCAAAAAAGACTCCTACCTTCTTGTGGCTGGCAATTAAAATAAGGTACTGACATGGGAGGAAGTTTAAAAGAAAACTAGAGAGGGCCCAGGAATCTGTATGCTATGCAGAAAGGGGGAAAACACAATATTATACTTTGTAATAAAGTGTCATGCACAAGAGGTATGGGCTGAGGCTGAATTGCTAACAGGTTTTTAAAATGTTTGGATACAGACGAGGGCTACATGTTGAAATTTAACATTGTATGATAATTATAAAATTTGCAGAATGTAATAGAGATAGTACTTGAGATTTTAACAGCAGTAGAACATTTGCAGCAGTAAAACAATCATCCACACAATTGAACACGAGATTTTTCACAGGGAAACCTTTTAAGGACAAAAACCCCAAAGCATTAATAATTCATCCTCTAAATGAGATGACTGAGTTTGTTCATGAGCAGGGATAGTTACATCAATTTGTTCACAGAACTCTGAGATGAATGTAGATAAAGATCACCCAAGCTTTCAAAACCTGTGTTCTTCAGTCTATAAGAAGTTGATCTGTGGAAGCCCTAGCAGGCTTATTCACTGCTGCCACCTGCCACGTGGACTGTAATTACCTTGCTGCTGCCACGTGGACTGTTAGCAGCCTGCTGTTGCCTTCACTAGCTGCTACCGTGGGCTGGGAATGGCCTGCTGCCACCGAGGTCCGTTGTCATCTGCTGTCACCTCGCTGCTGCTGCTAGCATGGTCTGTTGTCACCACCGTGACCGCTGCTGCCACCACCGTGACTGCTGTGTATATAGGGCAACCCTAACAGGGCTCGGGTGCTAGTAAAAGACGCTAGCAAAATGTTGTAGCAAACCCTAGCTGATTAGGGTCATGTGGAATGAACAGCGAAGAAGAGAGAGGAAGTATAAGTGCTGCTTAGGGCTGCGATCTTCTTCACAAGTTTGAACCAGCAGAGATAAAATCACGAATTGACTTTTGGAGCAGTGATGATCTTGGATAATGACAAAACAATTTGGAGTACTTCTTTATTTATAGTTCATCAAACATAAAATGTTTCCACATAATTAGGAGGTTGGCCTTAGGGCTTTTATTCTTTTTCATCTTTGACCATTGACTTTTAATCTTTTGTGGTACATATTTTAGTCTTTGTCTTTGAGACACTTGGACCTTCATTTGATGGTCACTTGGACCAATACAAGTTGTACTAGGGTTTCTTGGTCCTTCAAGTGATTTTGTGACCACAGCAAGTCATCTCAAGAGTTCTTCAAGGTCCCCATGTTCCATTCATGCCCACTCAAAGTACATCTTCATAAATAAGAAGGATTATCAAATGCTTTATCTTGATCTCCTCGTTGCCACTAAGATCAAGCGCTGGGTCTCTCAACCAGGGTTAAGCTAGTCCTTGGAGAAGGTCTCATAGCCCATAGATCAAGGAGAGGAGTGCACCACTTGCCTAGACCCAGTCTAGGGCTTATGGTGATGAGCTGGTAACTGACCAGGTGCCTCATCCCCAAGCTGCATCAGATGACTCAATGTCGATTACTTCGTAACTGACCAAGCGCCTCCATTCTCCCAGAGAATGGCCTTCATCCCCAGACTGGGTTAATTTCCTGGTAACTGACCAAGTGCCTCCATTCTCCCAGAGAATGGCCCTCAGCCCCAGGCTGAGGTCCCAATCCCATATTGGGTTAATTTCCTCGTAACTGACCAGGTGCCTCCATTCTCCCAGAGAATGGCCCTCAGCCCCAGGCTGAGGTCCCAGTCCCAGATTGGGTTAATTTCCTGGTAACTGACAAGGTGCCTCCATTCTCCCAGAAAATGGCCCTCAACCCCAAGCTAAGGTCCCAGTCCCAGATTGGGTTAATTTCCTGGTAACTGACCAGGTGCCTCCGTTCTCCCAAAGAATGGCCCTCAGCCCCAGGCTGAGGTCCCAGTTCGAGATTGGGTTAATTTCATAAATAAGGAGGATTATTAAATGCTTTATCTTGATCTCCTCGTTGCCACCACCAAGATCAAGTGCTAGGTCTCTCAACCAGGGGTAGCTAGTCCTTAGAGAAGGTCTCATAGCCCATAGATCAAGGAGAGGAGTACATCACTTGCCTAGACCCAGTCTAGGGCTTATGGTGATGACCTGGTAACTGACCAGGTGCCTCATCCCCAGGCTGCATCGAATGATTGAATGTCGATTACTTGGTAAATGACCAAGCGCCTCCATTCTCCCATAGAATGGCCCTCATCCCTAGACTAGGTTAATTTCCTGGTAACTGACCAGGTGCCTCCATTCTCCCAGAGAATGGCCCTCAACCCCAGGCTGAGGTCCCACTCCCAGATTGGGTTAATTTCCTGGTAACTGACCAGGTGCCTCCATTCTCCCAAAGAATGGCCCTCATCCCCAAATTGGGTTAATTTCCTGGTAACTGACCCGGTGCCTCCATTCTCCCAGAGAATGGCCCTCAACCCTAGGCTGAGGTCCCAGTCCCAAATTGGGTTAATTTCCTGGTAACTGACCAGGTGCCTCCATTCTCTCAGAGAATGACCCTCAGCCCCAGGCTGAGGTCCCAGTCCCAGATTGGGTTAATTTCTTGGTAACTAACCAAGTGCCTCCATTCTCCCAAAGAATGGCCCTCAACCCCAAGCTGAGGTCCCAGTCCCAGACTGGGTTAATTTTTTGGTAACTGTAATATCCCGATTTTGACCCGTATTGCATTAAAATTGTACATGATGTAAATAGTGTTATTAAATCATGGTGAGGAGCTCAAGACCAAGGCCCCGCCATCGATTTAGCGTTTTTATGTATCGGCAATTAAAATCGATGACGATGGTTATCGTGCTAGCCAAGCACAATAAAAATTGAGACATCATGTAAATATACAATTTAATAAAATACCCACAACTAGCTATGCAATGCAACAAAGAGATGGGGGCATGATTTCACAAGGAATAGGGAGGGAAATTATTCAAACCCTTGAGCCAATAGTGTTAAGCCAAATGTCAATGAGAGAACCCATAAACTCTCAACTACCCATTTTGTTTTATGCACCCAATTATTTAATTCTTCCAGAAGTTAGTTGGGGCAGTTAATGCATTGGGAATGGAGAGGTATGGCAGTCAATTTCGTATTGGGGCAAGCAATCAATTTGGAAAATCGTGTTTTTGCTTATGGGGCAAGAAAACACCTATAAATGTGTGCCCAAACCATTCGTCACCAACGTTTTTCTCTTCGTCACGAAGCTGGAGCTAGCTGGGGCGTTTTCCCTCACGTTGTATGCAATTCTTTTCATCTTGCCATGGCTGGAAACCCGTTTTTGTATTGCACAATGGCTGGGAAGTGAGATTCACGATTTGTGGGTTTATAGAGGTCGTTTCTGCCCCTGCAATGCCCATAAACATTTTCTGAAATCGAATTGCTCACCCAAGGTTGATTTTCCCCATCTACCATTTCGTTTTTGGTCCCCAGGACGTTTTTCTTCATACCCAGCACTTGTGTTTGATGTTATGTGCGTCCATGTTTTGGTCTGAACTGTTAGGAGTGGAAGAGGCCCAGAATTGGCTTGATAAACCTAGTGAAGAGAGGAAAATGGAAGGTATGGCCTGAGGGGCTGTGTAGCAATGACGGGAATACTTCCTTGTGTTGGGTGTGTAGGTGTTGTGGAGGCCAAGCTAGATAGATCTGGTAGAGGTGTCCATAGCTCTGTGGTTGAGCTCACTAGCTTAGCAATTCTTCTTTTCCACTGCCTTAGCAGCCTGATAAACCCAACTATGGATTGGCTTGGCTGAACCTTGGTGTGTGTTTGGCTATGTGTGAGCCTATTGTTCCCCTTTTCCTTGTGGAAATCATGCCCAGCTCGGGGGTGGCAGTTGTGTTGATAGATTGATGAGCACAAATGGCCAATGGTTGGGTGGAACGTTGCAGCAACATAGCTAGTTGCTCGGGGCAACTCATTTTCAAGATAAGTGCTATTGTATTAACTCTGCAATGTATTTGTTTAAAAAATTATTATGAACATATTGAATGCTTGGATGAATGCTTTACTTCTATTGTATTTTCATTTATTATACATCTGCATATGCATTTTATTTCCAATGCATTCTTGATTGTGTTCATGGGGCTAGATCCCCGGTTGGATAGTAGAGCGCGTTCATCGCATCTCCTCTCCGTGGCGAGAGGGGAGGGGACGTGATAGCATAGTGGAAAAAATTGGCATCGGCAAAAAATCGACGAGGGTCCAGAAAACATCTTCTCGACAACATCGGCAAAAATCGCCAAACCGCAGCAAGCATTAAAAAATGCAAATTTTGTACTTCAATAGGGTCAAAATTTGCTTACGATTTTTTCCCATATTTGCCGATTTTTCCCGATCTTTCCCGATTTTTCGCGATGTCTAACTTTTTGAAAAATTTGTGGTTTTTTCGGGCCAAAAAATCAGCAGCCAAAAGAAATCGCAATTTTTCGGGACATCGCCAAAAATCGGCATTTTTTCCACTATGCGTGATAGTAACTGACCAAGTGCCTCCATTCTCCCAGAAAATGGCCCTCATCCCCATGCTGAGGTCCCAACCCCAAACTGGGTTAATTTCCTGGTAACTGACCAGGTGCCTCCATTCTCCCAGAGAATGGCTCTCAATGTTGCTTAGGAAAAATCAACACTCCCTCTCAGCAAGAAAGGTATTCTCTGTAATGCCAAGCTTATCACGAAAGTACACAAACTTTGATGATGTCAGAGGCTTGGTCAATATGTCTGCAATTTGTTCATCTGTACGGGAAGTATTGAAGCTTTAGGGTACCTCGCTGAACTGAGCCTCTGATGAAGTGGTACTTCATTCGATGTGTTTTGATCTATCATGGAACACAAGGTTCTTTGAAAGCTTTATGCAACTTTGATTATTACAATGAATAATAGTTGACTCAAGCTTTCCACCAAACAGGTCAGAGAGAAGTTTCCTAAGCCATACTGCTTCTTTGCAGGCATCACTGGCAACAATATACTCAACTTCAACTATGCTCTGAGCTATGGAACCTTGTTTCCTGCTGGACCAAGAGATCATTGTCGATACCATACTGACGCAGTAACCTGATGTGCTTTTCCGGTCTACTACACTACCATCCCAATCAAAGTCAATATATGCAACTAACATTACTCCACTACTGGAGGTATACTTGAGCGCATAAGTAATAGTACTTCGCACATATTTAGCAACTACCCAGTGTATGTGCTTCGGTTAGGACATGAACTGACTCAATGCATTCACTGTGTAACAAATATCCGGTCTCGTATGCGCTAGATACATCAAGGATCCAATGAGTTGTCCATACTGAGTAGGATCCACAGCCTTTGAACAAGTGATCGAGTCGCGTAACTTCTTCAAGTTTGTTGTCATGGGTATGCTCATGGACTTGCAGTCCTGCATTCCAAATCTCTGCAAGACATCAACTGCATACTTTCCTTGTGACAGGAAGATCTGATCTGGCTTTTGTCAGACCTCTAAGCCAAGAAAATAGTGCATCAGACCGAGATCCTCCATCTCAAATTCAGAGGTGAGCTCCCTCTTAAATTGAGCTATCAGTTGTTCCTCTCCAGCAAGGAACAAGTTGTCCACATACAGAACTAGGATCAAGTGATGATTATGAACAACCTTAAAGTACAGGTTGGAGTCAGCAGTACTTTTGGAGAACCCCAAGCTATGAAGATAGCTATCAATTCTTGCATACCAAACTCTTGGGGCCTGTTTGAGCCCATACAAGGCTTTCTTCAGTTTACACACATGAGATTTCTCCCCATGAGTCACAAAGCCTTTTGGCTGCTCAATGTAGACTTCTTCAATTTTACCATTAAAAAAAGTTGTCTTTACATCCATTTGGTGGAGTTTCCATCCAAAAACAGCAGTAAGGGAGATGATTGTTCTAATGGTGGTATATCGGGCGACGAGAGCAAAACTTTCGTCATAATCTATGCCTTCTCTTTTAGAGAAGCCACGTGCTACAAACCTTGCTTTATATTTTTCAGTGCTGCCATTGGTGGCATGCTTGATTTTGTAAAGCCATTTAGACGTTACCACAGACTTCCCTGTTGGTCTAGGGACAACTTCCCACGCATCATTTTTCATAATTGAATTATATTCTTCGATCATGGCATCATTACATACCTGTAGCTTTGTTGCTTCTTTAAATGTAGAAGGTTCTCAGCTTCTTGCAAAGTTTCTCGAAACCAAGCAGGTCTTCTCTTGGAGGGAGGAGCCTCAAGTAGTTCTTCAGCTGATCTTTCTGATTCTAAGGGTGCATTCTGATTTTGAGGCTCATCTTCTTCTTCCTCCCTCTGAACCTCTAAATGAGGACAATCTGGAATTTCGGAGGGAGATTCTTCTATATCTTTTGGAAGCTCTTTGAAGTGGTGAAACACAGCTTCCTCATGGAATATCACATCTCTACTGAAGTCAATGTACCTTTGTCCAAGAACATAGATGCGGTAAGCTTTTAAGCTTTCATTGTGTTTGTGCCAGAAATTGTTCCTAAGGCTAGGGGAACAAGCCAACACAATCTCAAGAGTAAAACTCAATAAATAAAACAAAGTTTAGGGTTTTTGGTATGATTTAAATGGTTGTAAACTTCAAGAACAGTCAGGGAATACATTCAGAAGAAAAGTAACAACTAAATCATAAACATAAACTGATAAAGATGCATAACATATCACATAAGATCCAGCAGAAAGACTATGCTGAGGTTCATACATAAAGGATAAGCATTACCAGAAAATACACATTAACTAGCAATGAATTTATCATTTAAGAAGCTAAACAAGCTCAATAACAAAGCCAACACAGACAAACTGAAGGGGAAAAAGTCATATATCTCATAGTTTCATCAGCAAATGCTTATAAGAGTTACAGTACTTATCTCTGAACAAGTTTGCAGACAAAACAGTCTTGTAAACCTCCTGATGCTCCCAAAAAATCAGAACCTTTCTTCAGTCCCCCTATCCCTCTTTTATAATTACAAAGAAGTAGTTCCATCTCCCCTTCATTAGGTCGAAATTGAAACTACCCAGCAGTTACATTAACTAACTAACTCAACTAATTTACTAAAAATAGCAAATCGGATTCCTGGCAAATATGGCGAATTTCTGGAAAATAGGTGTCAAAGAAGCTTCCATATCTCTCAATTGGTGACACCTGTGTAAAAACTGAGAGAGGTTTTTGTAAATGGGTCCGTGATGGACAAAAACCTCTCTTGGTTTTTCAAAATTCATCTCCAATCGATCAGAATCTGCCCCGCAAAATGAACACTAAAACAGGAAAATATTGAATATTTAAACTCCCTGAAAAATAGGCTGCAAAGATTTAATTGAATCTTTCAAACCTTAACAGCTGTTGCAAAACTGAGAGAGGTTTTTGTAGATAGGTGTCTTATGCACAAAAACCTCTTTTGGTTTTTAAAAATTCTTCTCCTTCAGCTCGTGGTCTGCATTTGACTTCAATCACTCAAAACAAGAAAAATAGAGCATAATTCTGTTTCTACTTTTCTTTCAGCTTTATCAGAAAAAGCTGAATTTGGACATTCCAAAACTCCAGTTGGTCTTTGTTCACCATGGTAGGTTGAAATAGCAGAGAGTAAAGTTTCCAACAATGAAGAGACAATTGCATCCACACTACGCACATCCTCTGCAAAAGGGCAATGTACACACAGTGGAGGTGTTTGATTTTGAACACTATCAAGAAAAACATTATTCTGCAAGCTTTGTGACACTCCTTTGCCATGCCCTTTAAGTAAAAGGATAATACAACGTATTGTATCCCCCAGTAAATTGCTTCTGCTGAATTGCAAAGAATTCTCCCAACAATGAAAAGTAATTGAATGGGCTATAGTGAGAAGCCAAATAGAATCCTGCTTGCACAAGCCTCCCAGTAAGGTTGGAACAGCCCTGTTTCACATTGGAAGCTATTGTCTCAAGTTTTAATGAAACTTTGTTAATTTGAGTTATTAAATTCCTGGACCAAAGAGACGAGGCATGATCTGGACTGAACAAGCCACTTGCTTCACTACTTGGCTTAATAGAAGTTAAATTGCTCATTATTGCTGAAATACAAATACAAACCATGTCCTCTCTTGAAAGCTTGGTATTTGAAGCAAAATTGAGAATCAGTCTCTCCAAATCAAGGGTTCTTGATGAAGCATTGAGAACTCCATCCAAATAATGTTGGAGCTTGTGAAGCGTGCTATTTGAATTATTGTCATCTTGAAAGCAAGAAGATAGAATCCAAAAGTCCGTAAATTTTCTCTACTCTTGAACATTACTGGTAATTTCTACTTCTTTGACCTGTTTTTCAACTTCAGTTTCCATTTCAAGCCCATTCACCTGTTCAATATTGCTTTGACTGAC
>LPNX010600058.1:697471-762025 GCA_001517045.1 Pseudotsuga menziesii
GGAATGAAGCAACAAACTATTACCTGAAATACTTGCAGTTCGATGAAATTTCTGACTCGTGTCATTTTTTAGAACCCCAGTGTCACAACCTCTACTGGTAAATGGATCGATAACTTGAGATGGACCATGTTGAGATGACATATTACAGCAATTGCCCTGGCTATTCCAAACACTGAGAATATCCTCCCCAAAGCGAACACTTAACATAATACCACAAACATCATCACCATAATCCAGCTGATCTCCTACCAGTGCCAGTACCAAATCTTCCCAAAACCGGCCTGAGACGGCCTTATTCATCTGAATTATCCACTTTCCACCACTGCGATTTCCTGGGTCCTCCCATAAAGGCCGAATACTCTCTTTGAAAAAGTGCAAATTCGTTGGGTTTGGCATAGAAGAAACCCGAGCAAAATGGCAATAACACACCCAAAAGCCTTCCATAGTGCTGAACTCCACAATTTTTATACTTTCTTCATATGATGCTTGTGATCTAACTCCAGGTTATCGACGAAGGTACCAGAAAACAAATCGATGCTGTAAAGGATGGAGTCCGGCTTTAAGTTCTCTGCTATGTCGCTCCCTTTCTTCTAGTTCTTTCTCACGGCGGGCTCTGTCAAAAGAAATAGCATTCGAACTCATAACAACCACGATTTCCTCACGATGTGTAACCATTTGGAATCATGATGTTCACTGCAGCTTACACGTATCAATCCACTCACCATATGCGATTAGTCATTCAACATTTGCAATCATACAAAAATTTGCTTGAAAATCGGAAAATAAGAGGGCCGCGATATTCTTGTAGCACGCCCCTTGTAATTTTTCGCTCCAGCGCTACAAGAATATCTCTAGTGCTAATCTTTCACTATTTTTCAGCTTTTTGACAGTTTGCTTGCGGTTTAAAAGCTGAACCATACTCATGATGCTAAATGTGACTTCATTATTCAATAATATGACTTTTAACACCCTTCAAGAGCTAAAAAAAATCGAAATTTCAATTAAAACCAAAAATTCCTAAAGTAAGCAAATGAGAAAATTTAAGCATATGAGCAAACTAAAGATAAAATCACAATCAAAATATAAAATTAAAGGAAACAAATTCATAACTTAACACATTGTAACCAACAAATGTGCCTTTCTTTCCGGAGGGCTCTAGCTTAGATCTTTTTTCTTTTGGCACATGAATATATACATGATTGCCAAAGATCCTCATGTGATCCACTGCGGGTTTCTTGCTTGTGAATACTTCTTCTGCAGCCTTTTCCCCCAAGATGGCATTAGGGCTTCTATTTTGAATGTAAACAGCATTACAGGCAGCGTCATCCCACAAAAATAAAGGAAGATCGAGGTCACACAGCATAGCTTTGGCAGCTCACATATAGTTCTATTATTCCTTTCTGCAACCCCATTTTGTTGAGGGTTGTATGGCATTGTTAGCTCCCTCTTGATTCCTAGTTCTCGGCAAAAATCATCAAACTCATTAGATTCAAACTCAACTCCATTGTCTGACCTCAAGATAAGGATGTGTCTTCTAGTCTGGTTTTCAATTAGAGCCTCGAACTCCTTGAACTTGTCAAAAGTTTCACTTTTAACCTTTAGAAAGTAAATCCAGGATTTGTGAGAGTAATCATCTATGAACAATACATAATACAAATAGCCACTCAAGGAAGGTGAAGACATGGGCCCACATATGTCAGAATGAATCATGTCCAATATCCCTTTAAATCTACTATTACTTCTGGAGAAGGATCTCTTAGTATTCTTGCCTAGAGCACAACCTTTGCAAACACTACTATGTTCATGAGAAAACTCAGGCATACCTATAACCATCTTTTGAAGACCAGGGAGAGTTGTATAATGAAGGTATCCAAACCTTCAATGCCACAATTCACATGGGTTTATTGTGATGTGAACCAATGCTTGAGTGGAGTGTCCAGATGCTTTGTAAAGACCTCCCTCTCAAACAACAATCAATTCTGCTAAACTTAACTTTTCATTCTTTGCCCATAGTAGAACCTTTACGTCCATGAAGATAACTTTGTATCTTTTATCTTCTAAGCCAGCAACTGAGAGGATATTTTTCTTCAAGCCAAGGACATATAATATGTATTCGATATGCAAAACAATCCCTGAGTCGAGTTGAAGTGAATTTGAGCCAACTCATTTAATTTTGTAGGTGGTATCATCTCCAAGTTCTACTTGATTAGCGAACTTCTACTTCATGTAGCTTGCAAGAACTTCACAGAATCCTGTCATATGTCTTGAAGCTCCACTATCCACTAACCAAGGGTTAGCACTATTGGTGATGGATCTTGAGAGAGCATAGATCAAGTAGTATTCTCTTCTTGATTCTTCTTCTTTGGAAGACATAGTGTTATCACATCTATAGTAGCCAGGCTACCATATTCTATTATTCAGATACAGTACATTTTTCAGCCAGATCTCTTACATATGAGATGCTGAGATGAGCAGTTTTGACGGATCATTATTTTGTTAGTGGACTATTAGACTCTCCCATGTCAGGACTGAGTCTCAGGACACTCAGATTCGAGGATTGATGTAGCCATTTAGTCATTTGCAGAGCGGTTAGTGATGCCCAAGTTGGTGTTAGTGTTTTCTCATTGGACAGATGATGGTTCAGATGGATTATTTGCATTGTTATGATTCAGCGTTTATTATATTGTGTTATGGTTATTATTGCTCTTATACTCATTTTTGTGACATATACTAGCATTTAGTGTCATGATCTAGAGGTCATAAATATATGGACTTGGATATATTTGTATTATGTATCAATGTCCCTACTTAGACTTAGAAGTTCCTGATCTATACTCATTGGTTTTACCCTCCTTAGGGAGAATAGAGGTAGTCATTCCCACCATTTATTTGGCTTGCTAGTGTTGGCTTCATTGATTCATTGTCTCCACCCATCCATTTCCTTCCAGTTTTGTTTTAACCCGACTTACTACTTGACTTGTGGCATGGAGGACCTTTCCCCGCTAGAACAATTGTTGGAAAAACCTCCTTGTTTATATTGTGTCTCGACTCTGAGTTGGTGACAAAACTTGCCTTTCATGAGTTGGATTGTATGCCTAAATCATTCTAGTCAGTTGTCCCGATGTTTGGCACTATGCAGAACTCCCCCTGGTCACTCGAGATGTTGTGGCTAAAACTGAAAGCTCATGTACTACTTGTATTGGAAATATTTATATATGCGCCCATGGAAAATGTAAATTCTAAATTGTGTTTCTTAACATATGTGAGCAAAGGGCAAGAGCAATGAAATGCTGAAATACCACGTGAAGGGTATAAGAAAAGGTCACAAAAGCAATGGTTAAATATATGCTATATCCAAATATTGCTGACCTTATAAATTTGAATATGTCTTGGATGAAAGCTGCAATTAGCTGTGCTTTTAAGCACTGGTGAAGTCCCAAAAGGTCATGTAGGCCAAAAAGGCCATGGAAATAAAATTGATGGTCCTACTGAACTTGGATCAAACTTGATGTAAACATGATGCCTAAGTTGAATAAGCACTCTCTAAACAACTTAACCATTTGTGAGGCACCGCCAATCCTTGTGTTGTTGTTTGTCCGGCATGTGGTTTTAGTGAGTATTCCCTTTCCATATCCAAAGTGTCATGATGATAAGTCGATAGTCATCCTTTGCCCTAGCCTTGTCAATTTCAGCCTTCACCCTTCACTAGCAAATTGACTACAACTATGAAGTGAGTATAGTCCTGAAAGTCTGGTCTGAGTAATAATAAATAAAACCCTATATATGTATTTGGTTGATGTACCGCCAGTGAGATGACTGCTACTTGTTGTGATTGTTGCTTAAATGATTTGTAGAGCATGTCTTAGCCTTATAACACTTGCAGCAGATGGATGATAGTCTGAGTTATATTATCGGTATCTGGTCATTTACAGATGATTATATTGTCTATTCAATATGGTTGATGATCAAGTAGAGACCTGGAAAGGGTATAAGTATACACCCTAGATGGATTTGGACTCTCTGAGTCTAATGAGATAGTTTGTTTTCAGTTTCGGGCACTTGCAGAGATGGTCAGCCTCATTTTACTCGTTTGATGCAGTTTTGCTTCACAGGATGATGTGTCTGAGCAGGGAGATGTTTTTATTGGATCTCCTAAGGCGTTGTATGGGGCATTGGGGTGCAGCCACTTGATTGTACCATAGTACCCCCATCCCAAAGAGCCTGGTGGCCTCAGTTGGACAACGCAGGCACCCTAGGAGGCTGTTTTGGCGGGTTCACATTTCCCGAGGCAAATTAGAAAATGATTAAATGGCTATTGAAGAAATCGATTTGGGCCATTGAGGCAAGGAAATGATATGGGATGAGTCATGATGATGAGAGTAATGTCCTCCGCACCTTCTCCAGCAATTGCAGCACCTGATTGGGCCCACACCTATTTTTCGGGCATTTTCATATTTTTTTTAGAGCTTTTGGGAGGCTCACGATTTCCTCAAGGAGGCACAAAGTCAAAAAATTAAAATATTATATTATTTTATTATGCCATGGGGCACCCAAAGGGAGTTAGTTAACACTCCATGGACCCACCATGTGCTTCATTTATTTCTTGTTGAGTGGAGTACCCTCTTTATGGGTGATCTAGTCGACTTTGGTACTTTATGGTTATATTGATCCATGTATTGTATGTTGAGCTCATCTCAACCATTGATTAGAACATTTATATCTTTCAATCTTAGCCACTCGTTTTGAAAGTGGTTAGGATTTTGGTTCTCTCGTTTCTATTTATAGGAGCGAGCTTCTCATTTGTAAGGGGTCTTTGGCTCTTGGATCTGGATAATAGAAAACTTTTCTTGTGGATAATTTGCACCTGTTGCCAGGTACACTACCATCAAAACCATCATCTCACTTGTTGCAATATTCGGATGGAAGTTACATCAGATGGATGTAAAGACAGCCTTTCTCAATGGTAAGATTGAGGAAGAGGTTTATATTGAACAACCTGAAGACTTTGTTACTCATGGGAAGAAGACCCATGTATGTAAACTGAAGAAGCCTTGTATGGACTGAAACAAGCTTCGAGAGTCTGGTATGCCAGGATGGATGGATTTCTCCATAGCTTGGGGTTCTCCAAAAGTACAGTTGATTCTAACTTGTACTTTAAAGTTGTTCATAATCATGTCTTGATACTTGTTCTATATGTAGATGACTTGTTTCTTACAGGTGATGAACAATTGATAGACCAGTGTAAGAGTGAGATTACCTCTGAATTCGAAATGAAAGATCTCGGATTGATGCATTACTTCCTTGGCTTAGAAGTCTGGCAAAAGCCAGGTAAGATCTTCCTGACACAAGGAAAGTATGCAGTGTATATCTTGCAGAGATTTGGGATGCAGGACTGCAAGTCCATGAGCGTACCAATGACTACCAACTTGACAAAGTTGCGGGACTCAACCTCTAGTTCACAGAATGTGGACTCTACTCTATACAGATAGCTCATTGGTTCCCTGATGTATCTCATGCATACGAGACCAGACATCTGCTACACAGTGAATGCACTGAGTCAATTCATGTCAGATCCGAAGCACATACACTTGGTAGCCGCCAAACATGTACTCAGATATGTGCGAGGGACTATCACTTATGGGCTCGGGTATACTTCCAGCAGTGGAGTATTGTTATCTGGATATTCAAATTCAGATTGGGCTGGCAATGTAGTCGACCGAAAAAGTACCTCTGGTTATTACTTCAGTATGGGATCAGCAATGATCTCTTGGTCCATCAGGAAGCAGGGTTCCATAGCTTAGAGTACAGCTCAAGCAGAGAATATTGCTGCAAGCAATGCCTGCAAGGAAGCAGTTTGGCTCATAAAGTTGTTATCTGATCTGTTCGAGGGAAAGCTTGACTCAACGATCATCCATTGCAATAATCAGAGTTGCATAAAGCTTTCAGAGAATCCAGTGTTTCATGACAGATCGAAACACATTGAAATGAGGTATCATTTCATCAGAGACCTAGTGCAGAGAGGTGCTCTGAAGTTGCAATACATTCGTACTAATGAACAGATTGCAGATATCTTGACCAAGCCTCTGACAGCATCAAAGTTCGCGTACTTTCGTGACAAGCTTGGTATGGTAGAGAATGCCTCTCTCGCTGAAAGGGAGTGTTGATTTTCTGAGCAGCATCGAGAACGCTTCTCTTCAGAGAATGGGACCACTTGGTCCGGGACCACTGTGAAGACTCAACCCAGTGTTGAGTGACCATTCTGTTGAAGGTAGATATCTAGTCTGGGACCATGATATAAACCCAGATTTGCCCTGGGTAGACTCAACCTTGTGTTGAGTAGACATCTGGTCCGGGACCACGATGTAGACCAGTCTGGGACTGGTAGACGCAACTTAGTTCTAAGTAGCCATTCTCTGGGAGAATGAAGACACTGTAAGCCCTAGACTGGGTCTGGGTATGTGTGTGGCACTTTGACCCTTGATCTATGGGCTTGGTGTGCTTCTCCAAGGATTAGCTACCCTTGGTTAAGTTACCCTAGTACCAGATCTAGGTGTCACACAGTGTGTGAGATAAAAGCATTAATAACTCTCTTGGTTTATGATGATGTGCTTTTGAAATAAAAAAGTACCACAAGGGCACTTGGTAAAAGGCCAAAGTCAAAAGTCAAAGAAAAAAATAAAAGTACCTTTTTGGTAAAAGTGAAAGTGAAATCAGGAAATATTATTATTTTTATCTTTCCTAATCTTGTCCACCTAAAAGGACCACAGGTGGAAAACAAAATTAAAGAATGACTTCTTATAAAAGTCAAAGGAAAAAATAAAAGTACATTTTTGGTAAAAGTGAAAGTGAAAATAAGAAAAGAATAAAAATATTATTATTTTTATTTTTCCTAATCTCGTCCACTTACAGGTGAACAAAGGCTATAAAAGAAGATCAAGCCTTCTCATTTGTCACACACACTTTTGCTCTCACAGGTGAAGAAGACTATCTTATGTTCAAACCCTCAGCTAGGCTTTTATCAGCAAAGTCCATCTTCAGCATTTTTGCACAGCCATCTTCAGTATTCCATTTTTTGGGCAGTTTTCCACAATCTGATATTTTCGCGCAGTTTTCAGCAGTCTCATATTCTCAGGCAGTTTTCAGCAGTCTCATATTTTCGGGCAGTTTTCAGCAGTCTGATATATTCAGGCAGTTTTCAGCAGTTTGATATTTTTCAGCAGTTTTCAGCAGTTTGATATTTTCGGGCAGGAGAGAGAAAATCTCAGTTTTTTCTGAGAAAGCCCTAAATTGGTAATTTTCTATAATTCTGGAAATTGTGGGTAAAATTATCAGTCTGGTTTTTACTGATGAATTTTATAGTTACTGTGGTCAAAATCCAGATCTAGATTTGAGGAACTTTTTGAAGAATTTCTTAAGCCATCTCATTTACGAGATGAGCTATTAATGCTTTTGGGGTTTTTGTCCTTTGAAGGTTTCCCCAGTGAAAAATATTGTGTCCATGTGTGCTGATGTGATGAATGTGTTTTTACTGCACTGCTGATCTATTTATGTTTATCTGCAAATTTTTAAAGTTTATGCTAATGCTAAAAATTCAACATGGTATCAGAGCTTAGCATGTGAAAACACAGTAAAGGGATACTGTTGTTGTTTCTCACTAGATATTGGAATAAGATTTGTAGATCTAACATTTGGATAAGTGACAGAGATGGCTACCGTTGGTTTCAAACCAGAAGAGAAGCTCTCTGGTTCATCAAACTTCAATTCCTGGAAGGCCAGGTTAACAGCCATTCTTGATGAGAATGACTTGGATGACATTGTTCTTAATGTCACAGAAAAGCCAACTACAAATGCTAGTAGGATTACCTACAAGAGGAAGCAAGGTAAGGCTAGAAGAGTTATTTATGATTCTATCAAAGAATAATTGATGCTTAACATCACATCCTTGAAGACTGCTAAAAAATTCTATGATACATTGGTAAACCTCTATGAAAAGAAGGCTCCCAGTCAAAAGAGAGTCTTGAAGAAGAGGCCACAAACTTTGAAGCTGAACAAAGATGAAAGTATTGGTTCCTTCTTCACCAAGATCAAACATGTAAGAGATCAACTCCTTGCTATTGGTGTTACTGTTGATGATGATGATCTTGTACAAACAGTGGTTGATGGTCTCCCAAGCTCTTGGGAAACCTTCATGGCATCCGTCTGTGGACGAGAAAATCAGCCAACCTTTGAAAGGCTTTGGCATGATTGCATACAAGAAGAAGCAAGGAACACTGACAAGGTAATCAAGCAAGATAACCTTGCGCTTGCAGCAAAGACCAAGAAGTTCAAGAAGCCTTTCCCTCAGCAGAAGAAGGGTAAGAAACCTCAGGGTAAGTTTTCTGACATGTCCAAGATTGAATGTTCTACTTGTCACAAGTTTGGACATTATGCTAGAGACTGCAGGCAAAACAAGAAGAAACCCAAGAGAAGGTCTCAAGCATCTACTGCAGAAGCAGAGGAAGAAGAAGATGAAGAACCAAAGAAGAAGAAGAAAACCAAGGCTAATAAAACTGATGAGCCTAGAAGAGAGTAGTATTTGATTTCTGCTCTAACTGGTTCTTTCTCAGCTTGCTCCACTTCTTGGTTGGTGGACAGTGGTGCCTCCAGGCACATGACAGGTAACCATGGTACCCTTACCAGTTACAGAAAGAAGTTCACCACTCAGGTAGAACTTGGAGATGACTCCATTTACAAGATTGAAGGAGCTGGCTCAACTTCACTTCAACTTGACTCAAGTACGGTTCTTCATATTAATGATATTCTTTATGTTCCTGGGTTAAAGAAGAATCTTTTATCTGTTGTTGGTTTAGAAGGCAAGGGCCACAGAGTCCTCTTTATGGACAAAAAGGTCTTTTTATGGGCAAAAGATACAAATCTAGACTCGGCAGTTCAGATTGGGGTTCGAGAGGGAGACCTCTACAAGGCCTCCAAAGTTTCCACTCATGCTTTGGTACATCACACAGTTGATCCTTGTGAACTTTAGCATAGACGGTTTGGACACCTTCACTACACAGCTCTCCCAGGATTGCAGAAGATGGTCACAGGTATGCCAGAAGTTTCTCCAAAGCATGAAGGAATTTGCAAAGGATGTGCTCTAGGTAAGAACACTAAGAAATCCTTTCCCAGAAGCAAGAGTAGATCTAAAGGCATTTTGGATTTGATTCATTCTGACATTTGTGGGCCCATGTCTTCACCCTCCTTAAGTGGGTGTTTATATTATGTCTTGTTTATTGATGACTACTCTCGAAAGTCTTGGATTTACTTCCTCAAGGCCAAGAGTGAAACCTTTGACAAGTTCAAAGAGTTCAAGACACTGATTGAAAATTAGACTGGCAGGCACATCCGTATCTTGAGATCAGATAACGGAGGTGAGTATGGATCTAATGAGTTTGATGATTTTTGTTGAGAAGCAGGAATCAAGAAAGAGCTGACAGTGCCTTACAACCCCCAGCAGAATGGGGTTGCAGAAAGAAAGAATAGAACGATCTATGAGGCTGCTAAAGCCATGATCACTGATCTAGATCTTCCTTTGTCTTTATGGGCTGAAGCTACCAGAACTGCAGTGTACATCCAGAACAAAAGCCCTCATGCTATCTTGGGTGAGAAGACTCCAGAAGAAGTCTTCACCAAGAAGAAACCTGCAGTTGATCACATGAGGATATTTGGCACTCCTGTGTATGTTCATGTGCCAAAAGAAAAGAGGGCCAAGCTAGAGCCTTCCGGTAAGAAAGGCTTATTTGTTGGGTACAGTGATTGCTCGAAGGCTTATCGAGTATATATACCTAGACAGAGGTACATTGAGGTCAGCAGAGATGTGATCTTCCATGAGGAAGCGGTGTTTCGTAAAACACTAGAGCTTTCACCGAAAGATGCAGTTGCTCCACTTGAGTTTCCAGATTCAGAAATTCAGAGGGAGGAAGAGTTTGATGATCAAAGTCCAGATGTTTCTGAGAACATTGAAAGTCCACTAAAAGAACTACTTGAAGTTCCTCCTTCCAAAAGGAGACCTGCTTGGTACCGAGAAACGGTACAAGAAGCCGAGAAGCATAAAGCTCCTCCAGGGACTTTCAGAGAAAGCATAAGACCACAGAAGCACTCTGGTCTTATAAGTCGGCTTATCAGTTCTGAACCTTCATCGTACGAAGAAGCAGCAAGTAAACAGGTATGGGTTGATGCCATGATTGAAGAGTATAAGTCAATCATGAAGAATGATGTTTGGAAAGTTGTTCCCAGACCTACAAGAAAGTCAGTAGTGACTTCCAAATGGCTTTATAAGATCAAGCATGTTGCAGATGGCAGTGTGGAGAAGTATAAAACCAGATTCATAGCTCGTGGCTTCACTCAGAAAGAAGGCATTGACTATGACGAGACATTTGCACCTGTTGCCAGTTACACTACCATCAGAACCATCATCTCACTTGCTGCAATATTCGGATGGATGTAAAGACAGCCTTTCTCAATGGTAAGATTGAGGAAGAGGTTTATATTGAACAACATGAAGGCTTTGTTACTCATGGGAAGAAAACCCATGTATGTAAACTAAAGAAATACTTGTATGGACTGAAACAGGCTCCGAGAGTCTGGTATGCCAGGATGGATGGATTTCTCCATAGCTTGGGGTTCTGCAAAAGTACAACTGATTCCAACTTGTACTTTAAAGTTGTTCATAATCATGTCTTGATACTTGTTCTATATGTAGATGACTTGTTTCTTACAGGTGATGAACAGTTGATAGACCAGTGTAAGAGGGAGCTTACTTCTGAATTCGAGATGAAAGATCTCGAATTGATGCATTACTTCCTTGGCTTAGAAGTCTAGCAAAAGCCAGGTAAGATCTTCCTAACACAAGGAAAGTATGCAATGGATATGTTGCAAAGATTTGGGATGCAGGACTCCAAGTCCATGAGCGTACCAATGACTACCAACTTGACAAAGTTGCGAGACTCGGCCTCTAGTTCACAGAATGTGGACTCTACTCTATACAGACAGCTCATTGGTTCCCTGATGTTTTACACTTGGTAGCCACCAAACATGTACTCAGATATGTGTGAGGGACTATCACTTATGGGCTCAGGTATACTTCTAGCAATGGAGTATTGTTATCTGGATATTCAAATTCAGATTGGGCTGGCAGTGCAGTCGACCGAAAAAGTACCTCTGGTTATTGCTTCGGTATGGGATCAGCAATGATCTCTTGATCCAACAGGAAGCAGGGTTCCTTAGCTCAGAGTACAGCTCAGGCGGAGTATATTGTTGCAAGCGATGCCTGCAAGGAAGCAGTTTGGCTCAGAAAGTTGTTATCTGATATGTTCGAGGAAAAGCTCGACTCAACGATCATCCATTGCGATAATCAGAGTTGCATAAATCTTTCAGAGAATCCAATGTTTCATGACAAATCGAAATACATTGAAATGAGGTATCATTTCATCAGAGACCTAGTGCAGAGAGGTGCTCTGAAGTTGCAGTATATCTTGACCAAGCCTCTGACAGCATCAAAGTTCGTGTACTTTCGTGACAAGCTTGGTATGGCAGAGAATGCCTCTCTCGCTAAGAGGGAGTGTTGATTTTCTGAGCAGCATCGAGAGCCCTTCTCTTCGAAGAATGGGACCACCTGGTCCGGAACCACGGTGAAGACTCAACGCAGTGTTGAGTGACCATTCTGTTGAAGGTAGATATCTGGTCTGGGACCATGATATAAACCCAGATCTGCCCTGGGTAGACTCAACCTTGTGTTGAGTAGACATCTGGTCCGGGACCACGATGTAGACCAGTCTGGGACTGGTAGACTCAGCTTAGTTATGAGTAGCCATTCTCTGGGAGAATGAAGACACTGTAAGCCCTAGACTGGGTCTGGGCATGTGTGTGGCACTTTGACCCTTGATCTATGGGCTTGGTGTGCTTCTCCAAGGATTAGCTACCCTTGGTTAAGTTACCCTAGTACCAGATCTAGGTGTCACACAGTGTGTGAGATAAAAGCATTAATAACTCTCTTGGTTTAGATGATGTACTTTCGAAATAAAAAAGTACCATAGGTAATGACCATAGGGGCACTTGGTAAAAGGCCAAAGTCAAAAGTCAAAGAAAAAAATAAAAGTACCTTTTTGGTAAAAGTGGAAGTGAAATTAGGAAAAGAATAAAAATATTATTATTTTTATCTTTCATAATCTTGTCCACCTAAAAGGACCACAGGTGGAAAACAAAATTAAAGGACTTCTTATAAAAGTCAAAGGAAAAAATAAAAGTACATTTTTGGTAAAGTGAAAGTGAAATTAGGAAAAGAATAAAAATATTATTATTTTTATTTTTCCTAATCTTGTCCACTTACAGGTGAACAAAGGCTATAAAAGAAGATCAAGCCTTCTCATTTGTCACACACACTTTTGCTCTCA
Organism: Pseudotsuga menziesii; assembly: GCA_001517045.1. Lineage (NCBI taxonomy): Eukaryota > Viridiplantae > Streptophyta > Pinopsida > Pinales > Pinaceae > Pseudotsuga > Pseudotsuga menziesii. The sequence continues at coordinate 709,900 of LPNX010600058.1, forward strand.
CAAGTGAAGAAGACTATCTTATGTTCAAACCCTCAGCTAGGCTTTTATCAACAAAGTCCATCTTCAGCATTTTTGCACAGCCATCTTCAGTATTCCATTTTTTGGGCAGTTTTCAGCAGTCTGATATTTTTGGGCAGTTTTCAGCAGTCTAATATTTTCGGGCAGTTTTTAGACAGTCTGATATTTTCGGGCAGTTTTCAGACAGTCTAATATTTTTGGGCAGTTTTCAACAGTCTGATATTTTCGGGCAGTTTTCAGCAGTCTGATATTTTCAGGCCGGAGAGAGAAAATCTCGGTTTTTCTGAGAAAGCCCTAAATTGGTAATTTTCTGTAATTCTGGAAATTGTGGGTAAAAGTCTAGTTTTTACTGATGAATTTTACAGTTACTGTGGTCAAAATCCAGATCTGGATTTGAGGAACTTTTTGAAGAATTTCTTAAGCCATCTCATTTACGAGATGAGCTATTAATGCTTTTGGGGCTTTTGTCCTTCGAAGGTTTCCCCAATGAAAAATATTGTGTCCTTGTGTGCTGATGTGATGAATGTGTTTTTATTGCACTACTGATCTATTTATGTTTATCTACAAATTTTTAAAGTTTATGCTAATGCTGAAAATTCAACAATACTGACTCCATTGCCCAAGGCCCAACAGGCACTAATCTCCAAGCCTAGCAGTAACCCTCTTTTGACCTCTTTTCCCTGAAAGTTGACTTTTCTTTAATGACTCAGGTACATTGACATTGTCGCATATTTCATTGAGTCCTATCCCTTTGGTACTAGATAGTCCTAGCTCTGTCCTTACTCACCCTGCATTGGTTACGTTTCCCAAGGCAGCGGTTATCTTCATCAGTTGCTAGTACCTCAACTCCAGATCTTGTATCCACCCCATAAGTTACCTTGGTTCCACTTTGGATCGAACTTAACACTTCCAAAACCCTAATCCAAAGCCTTGGCATACCTGGTAACATCTCCCATAGATCTAGGGTCTTTAATTACCTTACACCTTACGTACCTCAAGCCTACTTGATCTGATCTGGTGTCTAGGTCTGATCTCTCCTGTCGGGAGTAGATCTGGGTCTCCCCATTTGTTGTCTCGAACTTAGATAACATAAAGCAAAGACTGCCTTGATTGGCTTGACAACCATCCATTTGGGAGTCTAGGCAGTCCTGGTTCCACCTCTTTAGTTGCCTGCCCCTCTACCATCCATCCTGGATCCACCTCACATAGGCAACTACAAGGTTGGTGATAACGCTTAGCACTCTTCTTCTTCTTTGGTTCTTCTTCCTCTGTTGTAGAGGCTTGGAATCTTCTTTTGAACCTTCTCTTTGGCTGCCTACAGTACCTGGCATAATGTCCCATCTTATGACAGTTAAAAACATTCTATTTTTGATGCATCTAATTGCTTACCTTGTGGCTTCTTTTCTTTCTTCTTCGAAGAGAAGGACTTCTTGAACTTCTTTGTCTTGGCTGTAAGGGCAAGATTCCCTTCCTTGGTGCCATTAGCTTTGCTTTGAATTCTGCCTTCTTCTTCCAAATAGTCATGCCAAAGTCTATCAAAGTTTCGCTAAGTTTCACGTCCACTTACAGCAACCAGAATCGTTTCCCAAGAATTAGGAAGACCATCGAAAACAATTTGGACAAGATCATCATCATCTACGGGGACACCAATGGCAGAAAGTTGATCTCTTACTTGGGCAAGTTTTGTGAAGAAGGGGCACACCTTCATCTTTTTCCATCTTTAATGTACGAAGTCTCTTCTTTAGTACTCTCTTCTAACTGGGTGCTTTCTTCTTGTATAGATTTGTCAATGTGTCAAAACACTCTTTGGCAATCTTCAGTGGTGTTATGGCAGGCATCAAGGTCTCCTTAACTAAGTCATAGATAATTCTTCTTGCCTTGGTTTGCTTTTTCTTAAAGGCTATCCTTCCTGCATTAGTTGTAGGTTCTTCCATAGCATTGATGACCAAGTCATCAAGATCGTTTTCTTCCAAGGTGGCCATAAGCCTTGCTTTCCATGAGTTGTAGTTGGTTGACCCTTCAAGCCTTTCCTCTAGTCTGAAAGTGTTGGAACTTGGAATCCATCTCTGATCAATAAGTCTGCTATCCCAGTCTGCAATTGTCCCAAGGTCTATGGAGGCCACAGTGGTCTGCTCAATCACTATAAACTTCACATACAAAGCTCTGATACCATGTTAAAATTTAACACGTGTATGATAATTATAAAATTTGCAGACTGTAATAAAGATAGTACTTGAGATTTTAATAGCAGTGGAACATTTCCAGCAGTTAAACAATCATCCTCACAATTGAACACAAGATTTTTCACGGGGAAACCTTTTAAGGACAAAAACCCCAAAGCATTAATAATTCATCCTCTAAATGAGATGACTGAGTTTGTACATGAGCAGAGATAGTTACATCAATTTGTTCACAGAACTCTGAGATGAATGTAGATAAAGATCACCCAAGCTTTCACAACCTGTGTTCTTCAGTCTATAAGAAGTTGATCTGTGGAAGCCCTAGCAGGCTTACCATTCATTGTTGCCACCTACCACATGGACTGGTAATTACCTTGTTGCTGCCATGTGGACTGTTAGCAGCCTGTCGCTGCCTTCACTAGCTGCCACCGTGGACTGGGAATGGTCTGCTGCCACTGAGGTATGTTGTCACATGTTTCCACCTCGTTGTTGCTGCTACCATGGTCTGTTGTCACTACCGTGACTGCTACTGCCACCACCGTGACTGCTGCTGCCACCACCGTGACTGTTGTGTATGTAGGGCAGCCTGATATCACCTAAGTTGCACTCAGGGGATTTCCAGTGAGCCGTCGAAGTCATGAACAAGCCAGTTGTTCATTGTCAGCGCTTGAAAGGTTCCGTGGTTACATCAAGACCAGTTGTGGTCCCTTTTTTTAATAAATGCATGTTTGTAATAAATGCTCTAACACAACAAACTTTTTGTAAACAACTTGGCTATCAATACGATTATTCCAAGGTGTTTTTTCCCTTATCAATTATGCAATGCTGAATAAGCGATGTATAATTTTCGAGTTTTTCACCACTCCTCCAAAACTGGAATTTTCGTCTTGGTGGTTAGGCTTTAGGAGGTTATTAAAGTTCATGTGTCGATGTATATAAGCGTGTTAGGCATCGGTATTGAGTCGTATGAAAATGTACTAGGTCCCCCTAGAGTTTCGTATGATTCCGAGAAAAGTAAATTTTCCGCATTTTTAGGCCATTTTTTAATGGTTTAAATGGAAAAATTCAAAATGTAAAAAAAGTGTGATCCGGAGTCCATTTTTGGCATGTATGGGCTTGTTTTCAAGCTCATAGCACCTCCTTTACTCCGAGAGGCCATTTTTCTCATGCTCCGGGTGGCTAAATTGTCCCGTATGGCATTATTTCTCTATCGATGTGACGAAGTGGCAAAAAAATGCTAAATTTCAACAAATTGACATCAAAGTCAAAAGTCAAGACTCAAAAGTCATTAAAATATTAATGGAATGACATGGAGGAAGTGTCATTTAGTGTTTTAAGTGGTAGATGACATCATCAAAATCTAAAAGCGTCTCTTGTATTGTGGATTTGGAAGCTAACAAATGAAACCAAGTTTTGTTATTTGCCCCTCTTCCAATCTAACGCGTGAGTAAGTGTGGGTCCCTCTCGTGGATGTTTGACATCATCTCTTTGGCATGGAAGGTGATGTGGAAAGGGAACTTGTATTCATTCTCAATCAAGACAAGTTCAACCCACATTTCAAGCATGATATTTCGTGATTGAGTTGGTTGGTGGCAAGTGGTTGAAGATGAGGAATGTGCCTCCTCTTGTGGGCCTCACGATGGCTTCATGTGAGTAGGTTGGTGGAGATGTGGTGCTTCCTCTTTGAGGTTTACTTCACTTAAACTACAACCAATCCCCCTTTTCACTCAAGTTAGCTCACGTTCACTCGAGTTGGTTGGTGCCCCCCTCCCCAGGGCTTAGTTACTCTATTTAAGCAAGTTCTTTTGCCTCATTCTGGACGGATGGAAGGAACCTCTGCTCGTATAACTTGTAATTGCTTATCTTTTTATGAATAAAGTTGAGACTTTGGAGGTCAAACTGATGGTGCAAGAACTCTCATTGTTGTGAATGTTTGATTAAATAACCGAGGTGATATCTACTTCGTTCTTTTTCCTTTTATGCAAGTATTGATTATCTAGCTAAGAAGATTATATGCTAATCCATAGAGTAAAAATTTGAAGGTTCAACTTGTTTATTTATGAGTGGGTATCTAAGATCTAAGAGTTGCATGTTGTAGTTGGTTATACTTATGTGCTTTTGATTTTATTTAATCTACCATACTAGATCTAATCACTTGTTTGAAGGATTCTTTAGCTGTGTAGATCACCAAGCGTGGAGTAAGATTAGAGCTCGGCTACATCTTGTCTTCTTCACCACATATTTTGGACCTAACGTTTCTTGTTTTTCAAGCATCCTCCTCCTCGATCTTGTTCAAGTTTGGGCTTGAGTTCTTTCTCTTTCCTTCTTCAAAACTACAAAATCTCTTTCTTTTCTGGTCACTTTCATTTAACAAGTAAATCGTATGCGAAAGTTCATCGTTTTTATTTACTTGTTTGATTAGATCTAAAAAGTGCTTTTGTTTCATAATCATAAGCTTAGATCTAGTTTCTCTTTCCTAGTACTCAAAGTAACAAAATATTTCTATCTTCAGCAAGTACTAGGTTGTATTTTCTTATTGTATTTCATTGACTAACCCACTAATTTACAAATACATAGCTTGCTAGTTTTTGCCTTTTCGTGACAGGTTAAGCGAGAATGCTGGCGAAATTTTGAGGTTTCAGGCTCCTCAAATCACCTCTAATTCCCCCTTCTTCATTCCCCTTCTCTGACAAGCTTTGTAAGCATTTTTATCACATTCCAAGATCAAAACGAAACCTCATTCATAAAAAAGCATATTGTAATAAAGTTAATAAAAAACAAGTAGGATTACGGCTCCCACAACCCCCTTCCCCCATTTGGGGGAGGCCAATATCGCGCAGTGTGTTATTGATCTTTGATTTACCGCTTTCTTTCAAGTTCTAGATTAGTTCAAGGTTTTGCATCTAGTTATATCTAATTTCCAATATTTATGTGCTTGCTTTCTTTGTAGATCTAGCCCAGTCTTGACTTCCCGAGTAAGGCTTTGTCCTAAAAGAGATCATTGATTGTAGTTTCCTTATATGCCAGACTGATATACTGCTTAGAATAAAGTACAAGCACACAATCCATCCGTCAAGGACTGTATAGATTAGATTTTCCTTTTCTTCAAAATTGGAATTAATATTTGTCATTTCAGTTTATGCGCTTGCCCATCGCAGGTTCGCCTTGAGCTTTGGGATAATCAAAAGCAGGAATGCGCACTAATTGATTTCTCACATCTAACTAAGCAAACTCATTTTAATAAAAGCAACTTCCCCAAAACATTATGGAAATCCGACGTAACGAGCTTGAGAAATAGTGGGCAAATTTTTCAGGGAAAGCGGGAACAACTAGAAAGCGACCGTGGGGTCCCGTTAGGCTACATCCTTGTTGGTGTAGTGTTGAACACCCCCCCATGACTCCATCTAGCCCACATTTTCCCGTGCGGACCACTCTTCTCAGAATCCGGACATATTCTTGGTACTTCGCAGTGTATCGAGAATTCCCTTCCCCATAACTTAATTCATCCTTAATAACTTTAAAACTGACCAAGACTCCACTTGCAATACATTTACAGCTTTCAGCAGCATTAGACTCCATTTGGCACTAGCACTATCTTCAATTTCATATTTTGGTTTCAGGTCATTTATGTTATAATTGCCATATTTATTTTCATGTTGTTATTATATCAATTTTACTTGCAAGTAGCTTGTTTCAGTATTGATTTATCAAAACTCGTAACAAAAACAATTCATTCATAACTAAATAAAAGTAAGAGCCTTAGCAACACTTTCATAGGGACTACCCCCCTTGGTTCCATTAGGAGTGGCCTAAACGGAGGAGTCAGGATCAGCTGACAGCACTTGACTCGAGACTTTCCCCCAAGGGTGCACTTAGCAGCTTGAAGATTGCTGCTGCGCTAATCCCCCCCAGGTGCGTGAAAGGTGGCAACACAGCCCTAACAGAGCTCAGGTGCTAGTAAAAGACCCTAGCAAAATATTGTAGCAAACCCTAGCTGGTTGGGGTCACGTGGAATGAACAGCGAAGAAGAGAGAGGAAGTATAAGTGTTACTTAGGGATGTGATCTTCTTCACGAGTTTGAACTGGCAGAGATAAAATCACGAATTGACTATTGGAGCAGTGATGATCTTGGAAGATGACAAAATGATTTGGAATGCTTCTTTATTTATAGTTCATCAAACATAAAATGTTTCCACATAATTAGGAGGTTGGCCTTGGGGTTTTTATTCTTTTTCATCTTTGACCATTGACTTTTAATCTTTTGTGGTACATTTGTCTTTTAGTCTTTGTCTTTTAGACACTTGGACCTTCATTTGATGGTCACTTGGACAAATACAAGTTGTGCTAGGGTTTCTTGGTCCTTCAAGTGATTTTGTGACCACAGCAAGTCATCTCAAGAGTTCTTCAAGGTCCACATGGTCCATTCATGCCCATTCAAAGTACATCTTCATTAATAAGGAGGATTATTAAGTGCTTTATCTTGATCTCCTCGTTGCCACCAAGATCAAGTGCTAGGTCTCTCAACCAGGGGTAGCTAATCCCTAGAGAAGGTCTCATAGCCCATAGATCAGGGAGAGGAGTGCATCACTTGCCCAGCCAGTCTAGGGCTTATGGTGATGACCTGGTAACTGACCAGGTGCATCAACCCCAAGCTGCATCAGATGACTCAATGTCGATTACTTGGTAACTGACTAAGCGCCTCCATTCTCCCAGAGAATGGCCCTCAGCCCCAGGTTGAGGTCCCAGTCCCAGACTAGGTTAATTTCCTAGTAACTGGCCACGTGCCTCCATTCTCCCAGAGAATGGCCCTCAGCCCCAAGCTGAGGTCTCAATCCCAGACTACGTTAATTTCCTAGTAACTGGTCAGATGCCTCCATTGTCCCAGAGAATGGATCTCAGCCCCAGGCTGAGGTCCCAGTCCCAAAATAGGTTAACTTCCTGGTAATTGACTAGGTGCCTCCATTCTCCCACAAAATGGCCCTCAGCCCCAAGCTGAGGTCCCAGCCCCAAACTGGGTTAATTTCCTGGTAATTGACCAGGTGCCTCCATTCTCCCAGAGAATGGCTCTCAATGTTGCTTAGGAAAAATCAACACTACAAACTAAGTGAAACTTGGAAACCGGTCTTGCATATGCTTCAGAATGAAAGATCAAGCAGAAATGAATTGGTGGATGAGCTAACCAAAGATATTGGTATCTAAAACTAGTATTTATTGGCACGTTGTCTTATTTTTTTTCTTCAGCAATTTTGGTATCCTGAGGATGACCCCATAGAAGGGATCGAAACGTCAAACTAAAATAATCTTAACGCAGAACCACTCCACCCTTTCAAATATTCTCTGTGTAATCATGGTGTTCCATCAGTGGAGGAATGTTTAAAAAACAGTTCATAAGAAAAGTTCTCAAGGCCTACAAGCCTTTGCCATGTTTGATAATGTGGGGAATCTGTCTAGCCAGAAACTCTAAAAAATTTTAAGAAAATTTTATCCCTCCCACTCAAATTCTATCTCAGGTCAGATTCATTCTGTCTAGCTGCAAAGTTCAGGTTAAAAAAAAGGAGTCCAAAACAGATGGAACCCTTGGAAATCGATAAAACCCAAGCATGGAGTCTTTTAGACAGTGCAAGACAACGGACCCCAGATTTCAGTAGTGAAGGAGGGCTTCTGTACCTTTCAGAGACTCGTACAGTAACTTTTAAAGCTGGTCTGGGGACAGAATCAAATAACCATGCAGAACTGAGGGCATTGAGATTCATTTGCAATGTGCTCAGGAAAAAAATATACAGAAAATTCTGATCTTTCGCCACCCCATTTTGATGATAAATTGGATGAAGGGCACCAATCAACTCTCCAATATCCCTATAGCCTGCACGGGTGTGGCTCATTGGTGGTTCAGTTGATATGAAGTCACATGTTGTAAAGGAGGTCACGAGTTCAAATCACACCCGGGTTTACCAGTGTCCCATGCTTGCGGGCGGTGTGGGGCACCTAGGGGTATAGTGGTAGCGAGAATGGATCCCTGGACCCCGTGTCACGCGAGTACCAGCCCAGTCTCCAGTAGCCAATTCCCCTAGTTACAAAAAAAAAAACTCTCCAATATCCCTCTAGGGCCTGTCGGAGAATGTTTGAAGAAGATGACAAATGTTTTTGAAGCCATATCCTTCAAACATATTTTTCGGAGAGCTGAATGGGGAAGCAGATGCTTTGTCAAAAGAAGCACAATGGGTTTCCGAAGGCACCTTGGCGAAAAAGGAGATCAGAGAGCACGATTCTGTTAGCTATGTTTCAAGATTCTGAGTTTGGTTCATATGCCGTAGGAAGGGGATAATATTTCACTCTGACATTCTTTATTTTATTTATGCTCTATTGAAGCTACAAGGGACAGGTTTATGGCTTTGTAGCACTGTTAAAGAAAATTGCAGGACTTGTATGGTCTGTCTTTTCCTTTTTGATGTATAATGGAGGATGTAAAGGGACTCTTTATGTTTTTTTGCTGCTAAGGATTACACAGGTCTCATTGGGACAGATTATGAATAGAAATGGCACTTTTTTCTTTGGAAAAAAATAAAAGCACACAAGACCAAGCCCAAGGAATTAGCTCGACCAGTTGTCACCAACATTGTTGAGTATTTGGCTAGTTCCGTGCCAGTGGGTGCCCAGTTTAAATACCCCTGAGTGAAACACACTAGTCGATGTTGACAGGTTTACTAGGGATGCCATCCACAAATGTGGGGAAGGAGCCCTTGGGTTTCTCCACAAGGTTCTCTTTAAAAAAACACACACAAGACCTGCTGATTATCCTTGCTAAAGACTGAGATGCACAGGCTGAAAAACTGAGGTATCCGGTCCATAGAATAAAGGAGAATCCTAGAGTTTAAAGGAAGCATTTCCAAAAATGAAGGTCCTTTATTGGCATATTGCTTCAGTTATGTCTTGGGGCCTTATAATTTTGACATTATGGTATTAACTGTTTGATGGCCTTAGGCTAGTATTGCATGGTACAAGTAGTTGTCAGGATATAATTTTGATGGGAGTTTTTAATGCACCCCAAATTTTCTCTGGTGGTGGCTGCACATCTGCCATGTTTTTCTTTAGAATGCGTTAAAAGTTTCATTAATGTATATAGACTCTAGAGATAGAGATAAGCACATCAGCATGTGGTGTCACAAGATATAGCAGAAGATAACGCCCGGGCGGAATTTATATGCGCATATGACCTAGAAAGAAAACTTGATCTGGAGCTCAAGGCATTTGGTGAGCACTGGTCGGGAGTCCAATTTTGTGGAGACACATTATTTCTGAAATTCAATTTTAACAGCCCTACTTCTATATCTGAAATTCTGCACATTGTTAAAATGAGGGCCGAGACTTACCTGGAAGAAACGTTGCCAGACAAAATCCAGAGGAAGACGATTCCTTGCGATGAAGAGGAAGGCGATCTTGGGTTTGGCTGGGGAATCGAAGTAATTGAGGCGCAAATGCGGCACGTAATTTGCCTGAAGCAAAAAGATTGTTAGAGTTATGCACATTAAACCCAAGATCATGGTCCTCCATCTATAATGTTGATGCTGATGAAGCTTCTTCCTCATTGTGAGCTTCTTCAGATAAGTAATTCAGGGTACCCCATCAAACACGGACTAATTTGCAGAGGCCCAATTTTGAAGATGGTGAACTGGAGCGTCAAGTTGAAGTAAAGTCAAAATGGAGCAATCACAGCGTCCCATGTGCCCAGTAAAAGAACCTTCCCCATATAAATGTGAGTATATATTTATATATGAGGCCTTCTCCGTGCGTGTGTATATATGTAAGATATGAAATTAATGAATGACAAAGCTCTGCGAGCGCTGATTGTAACTTTACACCATGACCTTTAGTGGGTTCGGTGGCATTACAGCCAGATGTGCAGAACATGTGGGGGCATATGGTGGATGAGATTTCTCTGTGTTCTGGTATGTTGAATCTATTAGTTTTGGGCTGTTCTCATCTACGGTGGAGATTCGCGGGGAAGAGGTCCACACTGTTCGAATTTTTTTTATTGATTTCAGATATTCTCGCGTAGAAGTTCGACAACCGGTGGTTGTCCGTGCTCATAGTTGAAATGGGCCTGCTGTAGCTCACATGGAAGAGACGAGATTTAAATGGATTTGTTAAGCGACGAGATTTATACTTGGAAGGGAGTTCCTTGTTCCCGAAGGGTTTTTAGGGTTTATTTGACGTTGTTTTATCATGTGATTCACATGATAGAATATTATTATGGTTTGCATCACACTCTTTCTTTTTCTTTCGAATGTATTTTTTCTTCTCGAGGATGTAGTCTAAATATTTATGTTTATTTTGAAGGGAAATTTATAAAAAATTTAAAATCATATATTTTTGTGATGTATATTGCATAATTTAGGTGTTATGAGTATTCCAAGGTGTTGGATCTATTTATGGATTTAAAAACATAATTTGAACACTTCAAAATTTAACAAAAAAAAAAGTAAGCTAATGTTTAGAGGATGTGCACCACTATTTTCATGGATTTTTCTGCAAGAATCCAGCCAAATAATCAAGGTCTTTGAATCCATTCCTGCAGTCAAAACTGTAGTTCCACCAACCGAAATTGTGATTTCAGTGATTTTTTCCCATTAGTATTCGGGCAAAAACCCATAAAATGTGAATCGTCTAAAGGTTAGCTTACACCAAAAAAAATTATAGAGTGCTCTTTTTTTTAATTATTTTTTGCTCAAAATTTTGGAAAAAATTCAAAAAAATACAAATTGCATAACATTTGACTATTTCATTTAAAGAAATCTAAATTTTATAACAATTTGAGTAATTCATTTTATAATTATAAATCTTATTCCAAGACATTCATTATGATGTATTTCACTCTTAGCAAAGACCCTTGTGTGGTCACTTTTCTTGGAATAGTGGGAGTATTCTTGGTAAGTCTTTTGCTTCCCATTAAAATTGGGAATGGTCGGAAGCTTCGAGTCAAAGAAGATCCTTGGTTAGAGGTGGATGGATCTTATGCCTTGTCTAAAGATCCTTGGTTAGAGGTGGATGGCTCTTATGCCTTGTCTAAAGACTTAATTCAAAGACTTAATGATTATGGGAATTTTTTCCTTGAAGGATGTTGTGTATGTTGATGTCTCATATTTGGAAAGATGTAGAGGTGTTAGGATTGTTTGGTGCTCAGGCAAGGAATGGAGACTATATAGTTGGTGTTCTGTTGGGGGGCAATTTAGTTGTCGGAAGAAGAAGATAGGTTGCACTAGAGAAAGAAACCCAGCCTCTAGTGAATTTACAATCAAATTGGGATATTCTGCCACGGTTGAAGATGCTTTTGATGAGGGAAAAAAGTGGTGGTGGGATTTGGTGTGGAAAATGCCAAGCCCTTGGAAAGCAAAAACTATTCTTTGTCTATCCTTGGCCAATAAAATTCTTACTTGAAGGGGTGGCAGGTGCGGGGGGGATCCTTCTGGATCCCAGAGGACATGTTGAACAAACCTTCGCTTGGGGTCTTGGCTATATGACAAATAATGAGGCTGAGTGGTTGGCTCTCCTTCAGTGAATGAAATTTCTAGCCAACAAAGACCTCTCCAAGATCGCGATTTTTGGAGACTCTCGACATGTCATATATAAAATGATTAATGGATACACCACTGGCTCTATAAAATGTCGTCGTCTGCACGACAAAATCATTCCTCTCATGTCCAAACCTTATGATTTTTTCCACATCCTTCGCACAAACAACTCAACAGTTGATGCCTTGGCAAACATGGGGGCCTCTCTCCCTCAAGGTCAATTTAGCCTAAATGGCCAAATCCCTCACCTCAAACCTATTCCTTAATGGATCATTGGGACTCAAGCTTCTACCCCCATTGTTTATTGTTCTCTTTCATGGAAATCTACAAAGGGCCTAATGTTCTCCCTAAAGACCCCAAAGACTTACATATCCCTTATCACTCCAACCTTACTCACCCTTATCACTCCATCCCTCCCCACTCCACCGCCTCGTTGTAGTATCCCAAATCCTGGTATTTTCTATTTCTAAGCAAATATGTTGATACAACCGGGCATGCAAAAATCCCTATTTTATAGCAAAAATTAGGGTTAGGGTTTGTGAGATAGAATGAACACTTACCACTGATAAGCCGGCTGAACTGCTCCTAAGTGAGTATGCAAGCATCAAGAACTGAATCGGAGATGGACAGATATCTTCTACATCCAGTGAAACCCCAGCAGCAAGAACCCAGATCAAATAAGGGTGATGTTTTCAGTGAAGGAGGTGTCCGATGAAGATGTCGATTTGCAGGACTGATAGCCTTCCCGTGCCAGAGAGAATGCCTGGTACATGCGAAATTTTTGAGGTCTCTAGGAAGGCTAGCGAATTGTTCCAGAGAGATAGCTGCTCACGCCCCCTTGATCCCAAAATCGCTGATAACTGCCCCAGATGAGCACAGTCGGATCTGATAATTACCGGATGCCTGAGTAAGATGTTAATGATGAGAATGGTGCCTGAGTTTCGAAGTAAAACTGAGATTTGAAGACCCAGCAACTGATTAGGGCTTTTTGGCTGAAAACCCCCCTTACGGCTGCACACGTATTCCTGCAACAATCTATCATGTATACTAGATAACTATGAATGAATGTAAGAGCAAATGGTGAACCTATATGGCTTACCCTAAATGAGACTAGGGCAGATATTTCACTGCCGAAACCCCGCTAGCTGAAGACTCCGTCTCCAACCCCAACTGTTGTGCTGCTATCCAAGAGCTCCCAAAATAATAATCATCCAAAAGAGAAGTCTCCTTTTGCTTTATCCTCCTTTTATAACTTTCAACTGCGAAAACCCTAATCTTTGACCTAATTAGGTCACTTTATCTTCTAATTTGTAGTTGACTTGCATGCATGCAGATGGAGACTTAATGAGTGCATGCATCATTAAATAATGCTTGGATGGCATGCATGAAGGTGTGGCCCTTCTTGACCTAATGATGATGCCCTATATTTTCTATGGATGGCATCAGTCCTTAGCTGATTCCCTAACTGTCAGTAACCGCTCAAACCCACAGGAATCACATATGTTAGCGGTTTTGGGCCTCAAGGCCTAATCGGAAGAGGACATTATAGTCCTCCCCGCTTGAGATTGCTTGTCCTTAAGCAACTTCAAACTGGGATGCTGCAATACCTGTTCACCTTCCCAGGTGGCATCCTTTGGCGGTAGTTCTTTCCATTGAACCAAGTATTCTCTAATTACCCTGTTCCTGAGCTTCCTTTCTCTAGTATGTATGATCCGTTCGGGAATCAGTATCAACAGTCCTTCATCATCTAAAGGAGGCAATTCTATAGATGGAGCAATGTGTTGCCCAAGGGTTTTCTTCATACTAGATACATGGAACACATTGTGAATTTTGCTTTCCTGTGGAAGTTCTAGTTCATATGCCACCTCTCCCACCTTCCTGATTATTCTGTATGGTCCATAGAAGCAGGGTTTTAATTTCTCTGCTCCCTTCTTTGTGAGATCCGCGAGGGGTGCTGCAAATTGGGAGAATCCCTTAACGTACCGTCGGTAATAAGTGCACAGACCCAAGAACTTTCTCAATTCTGTAATTGTTTTTAGCGCGAGCCAATCTTTGATAGCTCAAATTTTCTCCATATCAACCTGTACTCCTGCATTGATTATGTGTCCTAAGTACAGCATTTCCTTCATGCCAAACTCACACTTGGACATTTTCGCATAAAGCGAATGTTCTTCTAAAATACTCAGTACTTCGTCCAGGTGTTTCAGATGCTCTTCCCATGTTTTGCTGTAAATCTGGATGTCATCAAAGAATACTAGCAAAAACTTACGTAGATGTGCTCTGAAGGTGTGGTTCATGCATGACTGGAAAGTGGCTGGAGCATTGGTAAGTCCAAAGGGCATGACCAAAAACTCATAGTGACCATAGTGACAGCGAAAAACTGTTTTGGTGATGTCTTGGTCCCTTACCTTGATCTGATGGTATCCCGAGCGAAGATCAATCTTGGAGAAGTATTTAGCTCCCCGAAGCTCATCCATGAATTCGTCAATTCTGGGAATGGGATACCTGTTCTCAATGGTCTTTTTGTTGAGTGCTCAATAATCGATGCACATTCGCAATGTACCATCCTTCTTTTTTACCAATACTACTGAGGATGTGAAGGGGCTAGAACTGGGCTGAATATATCCAAGCTCCAGTAATTCTTTGATTGTTTTCTCAATCTCATCCTTGTATCTTTTGGGATGCCTGTAAGGAGTGGCAATGACTACTTGTGTCACCTCCTCTAGCTCGATGATGTGTTCAAAACCTCGGTCTGGCGGTCTACTTGATGGAAGGTCACTAAAAACCTTTTCATGTTTCTGTAGCAAGGTTTGAATGTCACTTGGGTGTTGTGTGCTGGTCTTCCTGATTATTCTGTATGGTCCACAGTGGTATCAGAGTCTGTAATGTCCTCTTCCGATTAGGCCTTGAGGCCCAAAACCGGAGATGGAAAGATATCTTCTACATCCAGCGAAACCCCAGCAGCAAGAACCTAGATCAGATAAGGGTGACGTTTTCAGTGAAGGAGGTGTCCGATGAAGATGCCGATTTGCAGGACTGATAGCCTTCCCATGCCGAAGAGAATGCCTGGTACATGTAGAATTTCTGAGGTCTCTAGGCAGGCTAGCGAATTGTTCCAGAGAGACAGCCGCTCACGCCCCCTTGATCCCGAAATCGCTGATAACTGCTCTGGATGAGCACGGTCGGATCTGATAATTACCGGATGCCAGAGTAAGATGATAATGATGAGAATGGTGCCTGAGTTTTCAAGTAAAACTAAGATCTGAAGACCCAGCAACTGATTAGGGATTTCTGGCTGAAAACCCCCCTTATGGCTACACACGTATTCCTGCAACAATCTATCTCGTATGCTAGATAACTATGAATGAATGTAAGAGCAAATGGTGAACCTGTATGGCTTACCCTGAATGAAACTAGGGCAGATATTTCACTGCCGAAACCCCGCTAACTGAAGACTCCGTCTCCAACCCCAACTGCTATGTGGCACGCTGTGCTGCTATCCAAGAGCTCCCAAAATAATAATCATCCAAAAGTGAAGTCTCCTTTCACTTTATCCTCCTTTTATAACTTTCAACTGTGAAAACCCTAATCTTTGACCTAATTAGGTCACTTTATCTTCTAATTTGCAGTTAACTTGCATGCATGCGGATGGAGACTTAATGAGTGCATGCATCATTAAATAATGCTTGGATGGCATGCACGAAGGTGGCCTTTGGCCCCGGTGGCCCTTCTTGACCTAATGATGATGCCCTAGATTTTCTATGGATGGCATCAGTCCTTAGCTAATTCCCTAACTGTCAGTAACCGCTCGAACCCACGGGAATCACATAGGTTAGCGGTTTTGGGCCTCAAGGCCTAATCGAAAGAGGACCTTACAGTCATCCCCGCTTGAGATTGCTTGTCCTCAAGCAACTTCAAACTGGGATCCTGCAATACTTGTTCACCTTCCCAGGTGGCATCCTCTAGCGGTAGTTCTTTCCATTGAACCAAGTACTCTCTGATTACCCTGTTCCTGAGCTTCCTTTCTCTAGTCTGTATGATCCGTTCGAGAATCAGTATCAGCAGTCCTTCATCATCTAAAGGAGGCAATTCTGTAGATGGAGCAATGTGTTGCCCAAGGGTTTTCTTCATATTAGATACATGGAACACATTGTGAATTTTGCTTTCCTGTGGAAGTTCTAGTTCGTATGCCACCTCTCCCACCTTCCTGATTATTTTGTATGGTCCACAGTGGTATCAGAGTCTTTAACGTCCTCTTTCTATTAGGCCTTGAGGCCCAAAACCAGAGATGGACAGATATCTTCTACATCCGGCGAAACCCCGGTAGCAAGAACCCAGACCAGATAAGGGTGACGTTTTCAGTGAAGGAGGTGTCTGATGAAGATGCCGATTTGCAGGACTGATAGCCTTCCTGTGTCAGAGAGAATGCCTGGTACATGTGGAATTTCTGAGGTCTTTAGGCAGGCTAGTGAATTGTTCCAAAGAGACAGTTGCTGACGCCCCCTTGATCCCGAAATCGTTGATAACTGCTCCAGATCTGATAACCCCCTTGGGTGTTGTGTGCTGGTCTTCCTGATTATTTTGTATGGTCCACAGTGGTATCAGAGTCTGTAATGTCCTCTTCCGATTAGGCCTTGAGGCCCAAAACCGGAGATGGACAGATATCTTCTACATCCAGCGAAACCCCGGCAGCAAGAACCCAGATCAGATAAGGGTGACGTTTTCAGTGAAGGAGGTGTCCAATGAAGATGCCGATTTACAGGACCGATAGCCTTCCCGTGCCGGAGAGAATGCCTGGTACATGCGGAATTTCTGAGGTCTCTAGGCAGGCTAGCGAATTGTTCCAGAGACACAGCTGCTCACGCCCCCTTGATCCCGAAATAGAATATAGCTCTGATACCACTGTAGTATCCCAAATCCCGATATTTTCTATTTCTAAGCAAATATGCTGATACAACCGGGCATGCAAACTGCCATGCAAAAATCCCTATTTTATAGCAAAAATTAAGGTTAGGGTTTGTGAGATAGAATGAACACTTACCACTAATAAGCCGGCTGAACTGCTCCTGAGTGAGTATGCAAGCATCAAGAACTGAATCGGAGATGGACAGATATATTCTACATTCGGTGAAACCCCGGCAGCAAGAACCTAGATCAAATAAGGGTGATGTTTTCAATGAAGGAGGTGTCCGATGAAGATGTCGATTTGCAGGACTGATAGCCTTCCCGTGCCGGAGAGAATGCCTGGTACATGTGGAATTTCTGAGGTCTCTAGGGGTTTCCTAAAGGTGACCAAACATTCTGCAGCCCATTCTATATCATCATGTCAGAGTACTGCCTCCATTCTCTGAGATGAGACCAGTTTTGGGGGATAAGTGTTCATGCCCCTCAAAACTACCCATTTGTCGTCTGGCCCCTGGAATTCCATTTCCATCACCCTGTAGTCTGTAGTGTATTTCCCTATAGAATAAAGCCACTGAACACCCAATACTACATGAGTATCCGATACATCCACTACATAGAAAGAATCTGTCATCTGATAGTTACCTAAGGTGACATTCAGTTTTGGAACCCAGTAGTTGCACTCCATGCTGGAGTTCCCGGCTACTGCTACAGTGAATCCTTCGAACTTCTCGGTCTGAATACCCATCTTGGCTACCCAAGCGGAGTCAATGAAATTGTGGGTGGCTCCCCCATCAATCAATACTCCGACTCTGTGACCCTGTACTACTCCCCTGACCCTGAGAGTATGGAATCTTGGCACTCCAGATAATGTGGCAATGACTCCCTCTGATGTATCACCCTGGTGTGATTCCTCCTTAGCTGCTCGTAGTTCTTCTATGGCTTCCTGCTCATAGTCATCCTCATCACTGTCCGAATATACCTCAATGTAGTGAGCCTTCGCCTTCCCTGCACACCTGTGTCCTGGCACCCATGGTTCCTAACAAGTGAAGCATAGTTTCTTCCTTCTCAAATCTTTCCTAGTGTCCTCGTCTAACCATGTTTTCTTGGGAACATCCTGCTGGAAAGGGTTCTTGTCCTTGTCCCTAACAGGAAAATTGGTTTTCAGCGGGAACTTGTTTTTGGGGACAGAATCCTGAATATCTCTAGCTCTGCTAATGGCATCCTACAAAGTGAGGGGTTTGTAGGCTTTCACCCATCCTCGTAGTGGCTCTGTGAGGGCCTCTGTGAATAACATAGTCAACCTCCTCTCTGACACATCTATTACCATGACTGCTATCCTTTGAAATTCTGAGATGAAGATTTCTGCACTACCGGTCTGTTTGAGTTGAGCCAACTCCCTAAAATGTATCTCTGGATCCTTCCTATCAAACCTCTCTATGAGCTTCTGATTGAACTCACCGTAGGAGTGTATGGTGTTGTGACCCAATGTCACCAATCCGTGGCACCACCACTCGTGAGCTTCTCCGTCCATGTGAAGTGTAGCCAATTTAATGGCATCTGTCTCTATCATGGGATTGAGTTGGAAATAGGTATCCAACTTTTGAACCCATATCCTCGCTGATCCTCCGCGAGTTCTGTCAAAATTTGGGATGGTCAACCTGCCCAAGGTCTTCTGCAACTCATAGTTGTGATTGAAACCCTTGTTGAAATTCCTGGGCCTATTCCTACTCTTCATGTTGCAGAAATCTGAAAAAGACATCGCAGCATGAAACTCATCCCCTAAGTCTCTATACTCCTATAAATAAGCCCCAAAAGGCTCGCTCGGCTCTACCTGCATGACCGGCTCACCTACTGTATCTGCCAAGAAGTGAGGCATGGTAGGCCTGTTGGAAGGTCTGCTATATATGTGCGGAGTATTTTGAATATTAGTGTACGCAATCTTTCCACTGCTGCTTGTAGATCCCCGATCTACCGGTGAGGGAGGTGTGTTGTTGATACCTATTTCCAGTTTTGCCGATAATCTGTTGATTGCATTGAGTACCTCTTTTTGCCCTTTGGCTAAGTCTTGCAATGCAAAGACTAAGCTGCGAAACTCCATCCTATCCTCTTCTTCTCTCGTTCCTTTTCCCCTATCCGAGTGTATACCTGTTTGTTCCATATCTGAATTGGTATCTTCTAGTTGGATATCCTCAAACTCCTCTGTGTATCTACTCTTCCTCCTCCTATAGGTTACAAAAGGGTCTCCTTCTGTATTCATCTAAGTTTCATTGCTTAAGCCCACAGCTGGCCAAGAAGATAGCTCTGATACCACTGTAGTATCCCAGATCTTGATATTTTCTATTTCTAAGCAAATATGCTGATACAATCGGGCATGCAAACTGCCATGCAAAATTCCCTATTTTATAGCAAAAAATAGGGTTAGGGTTTATGAGATAGAATGAACACCTACCACTGATAAGCCAGCTGAACTGCTCCTGAGTGAGTATGCAAGCATCAAGAACTGAATCGGAGATGGATAGATATCTTCTACATCCGGTGAAACCCCAGCAACAAGAACCCAGATCAGATAAGGGTGACATTTTCAGTGAAGGAGGTGTCCGATGAAGATGTCGATTTGCAGGACTGATAGCCTTCCCGTGCTGGAGAGAATGCCTGGTACATGCTAAATTTCTGAGGTCTCTAAGCAGGCTAGTGAATTGTTCTAGAGAGACAGCTACTCACGCCCCCTTGATCCCAAAATCGCTGATAACTGCTCCGAATGAGCACAATCGGATCTGATAATTATCGGATGTCGGAGTAAGATGTTAATGATGAGAATGGTGCCTAAGTTTCGAAGTAAAACTGAGATCTGAAGACCCAGCAACTGATTAGGGCTTTCTAGCTGAAAAACCCCATTACGGCTGCACACGTATTCCTGCAACAATCTATCCCATATACTGGATAACTATGAATGAATGTAAGAGTAAATGGTGAACCTGTATGGCTTACCCTGAATGAGACTAGGGCATATATTTCACTGCCGAAATCCCGCTAGCTGAAGACTCCGTCTTCAACCCCAACTACTGTGCAACACGCTGTGCTGCTATCCAAGAGCTCCCAAAATAATAATCATCCAAAAGTGAAGTCTCCTTTCGCTTTATCCTCCTTTTATAACTTTCAACTGCTAAAACCCTAATCTTTGACCTAATTAGGTCACTTTATCTTCTAATTTGCAGTTGACTTGCATGCATGCGGATGGAGACTTAATGAGTGCATGCATCATTANTCATGCACGAAGGTGGCCTTTGGCCCCGGTGGCCCTTCTTGACCTAATGATGATGCCCTAGATTTTCTATGGATGGCATCAGCCCTTAGTTGATTCCCTAACTGTTAGTAACCACTCGAACCCACAGGAATCACATAGGTTAGCGGTTTTGGGCCTCAAGGCCTAATCGGAAGAGGACATTACACTCGTGCCCTTCACTCCCCGTTGGCATCAACTTCATGGACAATCACGAAGGATATCCAGCCTTAACGAGCTGTCCCGCCTCTCTTCATCCTCCCACTGCATGGATTCACCACTGCACCTACCATCCCTCGGTCCCTGCAGGCTTTAATGCTCACCTTCCTTGGGTTTATTGCTCCTGCCTCTTGCACGCTCCGGGTCTTATCACTCCCTCCATTATGTCTTCTCCTCGAAGCCGTCTGCATCCTCATTTTTCCCTTGGCCATGGCTCTGTTCGCTATGTGATTTCTCTAGAACGAATTCTCTTGGATGTCATTGCAGGGGTCGACGAAGGCTGGTTGCAGGAAATCCTGTGGGAAACTCTTCCTCACACCAGGGTTTTCATGAAGGAAAGATTGGTTCTCGCCGCTTTCTCCACCTGTTTATGCACTACCCATTCTGGAACTTCTCTGTGGTTTTCGCATATTGGCTCAGGGCTCAGCCTCTCCATTGATGATCAGTCCTTCATAGTAGAAAGTAATTCGATTTTGGGCTGCCACTGCTTAGGGTGGAAAGAAGGTGCAGTTGGCACTCTCTCCTGCCGAAGCAAGAAAGACGGCAACTCCCTCCTGCGAGAACTCAATACCCTTAAATTGATTCTCGGTGGTCTCTTTGTCGAAGAGCAGTCTCAAGTGTTTGCTGGTGCAGTTCGTGCTCTCCACAACAATTTTTGTCGAATTGAAATTTCTCCTGGACAAGGCAGAATGGCGCAGGCCAATGAGAATGTTGGGATAGTCGACTTAAATAAAAATCTCAAGCGCTTATACGAAATGATGGCCATTGGCATTATGGACAACAAGGAAATTGCTCAGGAGGTTAAGAGTATGGGGGAAGTGGTCAGCTACACTTCTTACCAGATCAATAACCATGACTCCAGGATTGATGACACTGAGAGCAACCTCAGGGAAATGATGGGAAAGATGGATAGAATTCAAGAAGACCTCCAACGCTTGGTAAGCATGAATCAATGCAACAAGGCCTTTGAAACTCCAGCAGCAGCAGCGCACCCCATGGAGGAGGAATCAGTTGTTTAGCCTATGAAGCCCCCATGCAATCCTTAATGGTTTCCTAAGTTTTTATGTTTTATTGTCTTTTACTTTGCCGGCAGTTTATAAGGGTATACACTACCCCGGGAATTAGATGTTTTGTAAAAACTATCTATGGAGTTCTTTGGTCATCCCCATGGACCAGTTTTGTTTTCTCCATTTTTTAACTGCAAGAACTCTTCGTTCCTGCTTTTTCTCTGTAATGAATGGCTGTGTACAACCTGTTTTATATAAACCTTTTTAAGTTTCTGTTAAAAAAATAAATCTTACTTGTGATATTGATTTGAAGAGAGGCTGGTAAAACCCCAATAGGTGTTGTTTATGTAAACAAGACTTCAAATCATTTTATCATATTTTTATTGGTTGTGTTTATTATGAAAAACTATGGAAGCTAGTTAGCACCAAGTTGCAATCTAAATCGACCCGAAACATGTCTTCTCTAGAAGACTGTGTTCATAAATGGATTTTGGATTGAGTTGTTTCAACCTTCAAAGCCTTTCCCAGTATTCAAGTTTATTAGATTTTTGGTTGTCCCAAAATTTGTTAATCTTTAAATATAAAAGCTACCCAATTGAGCTGCTTGCATAAAAAATCATTAACATGGCCATCGAATACAAATTAGTTTCTAAATAACGTAAGGAAAGACTAATATGCATGCCTAGCTTGAACTATGAAATACCTTAGGGGTATTTTGATGGTGTGAGTCAAGGATACCCAACAATCTGCAATGTTGGTGCAATTATATCCAAAAATGCTAGCAATTTTTTTCATGTTAAATTTGTCGTAGACTAAGGTTATAATACTCGCGTGGAACTATGTGCTTTATCGTGTTTATTAAGGAGTGCTTAGCAATAAGAAGTGAAAAAATTATAGGTTATGGGAAACTCCCATATTGTCATCCGATGCGAAAACAAGAAATAAAAAATTTTTACATTCTAGGTTGGCGGTCTCTTCTTCAACTTATTGAGGAAGAAATGGTCTCCTTCAAATGGTTGTCTTTCACCCATATTTACAGGGAGCTCAACAAGGTGGTAAACAATTTGTCAAAACAAGCTTTGGGTTTGATTAGGTCTTTTGGTTGAATATAAATTTAGAAATGGTCGACTTCATGTCGAAGTCGTTGTTTGTCTCTACCCATTACTATCTTGACTCTTCTCTTCATTATGCTATTGAATTATGATGGAATCAATGATAGGACATCTCTCATCCCCTTTGGACTTTTTGGATGTAAATTTGCAGTTTCAAGCTTAGGTAGCAAGTCTATAGAATGTGGCAAGGTTTTGTAGCTAAGAAAAGTCTTGGGTGTCTTAGTCTTTCTAGAGAATATATGTATATTTATCCTTTTGAATATAAAGTTTTTTTCTTAGGAAAAAAAGAAGTATATGGAATCCCATTAACAACTCTCCTTTAATTGATGACGTGTTTAGTATGCTTCCATCAATCTTGCAATAAATCTCTCATTCAATTTGAATATTTTGCTCAAATTTAACATCTTTGTTTAATTTGAATATTTTTTAGAGGAGGTTTTGGAGAGGAGTGAACACTGATATGAAGAAAATTACCCCAACTTGTAGATTGTATTGGTTGGGCAACCATAATGGAATGACATTTGTTACTAAGATAGTGTTCGATTGGTTATGGGATGAGTATGCTTCCCTACGCAGGATTTCCTTCCTCTACAAGATGTATTGTGTAGATAAATGTGTGTGAAAACAATACAATACAGTTATCTTATAGCATCTTGGAATTCTTCTACAACTATAAAAAGTTTCCTCTCTCTTATAAATGTGTCCTATGTCTTTTTGAAAAGGCGTTATATTCTCAACAATACAACAAGGAGGGTGTGAATCATTTACATGAGAATGGTCTTGGAGACCATTTTCTTGTTGTATCTTTCCCATGCATTACTTGCTTCATCATTTGTGGCTAGATCTTGGAGTATTAGTGATGGTTTATGGAGATCTATTGATGCATGTTATCTTCATGTTCTTTACATATTTGGACATAATGGCTATGTAGTTGGAATGTTTTCTTATATGGTATAATTATTTTATATTTTGATGCATATCTCACTTTGGAGTACTTTTCCATACATTTTGATACATATATTAAGGAGAGCCTTTTGGTTTTTTTTCACTATTATCAAGGCACGGATCACATATTCGAAGGCATTTCTCACCATTCAAAATAGTTATATATTTGGATGCAAATCTCACATTGGTGGTTTTCCACATATTTTGTTGCATATATCTTTATTGGGTGCATTTTGGGGGTGTTTTCACTCTTCTCAAGACACGAGTCACATATGTGGAGGCATTTCTCACCACAAAGGAGTCAACTAACATTGTACAGTGCATTTTCACATATTTGGGGTGTGTTTCATTATTTACAGGGAGGAATATACCTTTCTTGGAGAGCATTCCACGTTTAAGACATTTAATGGCACACATAAGAGGAACACCCATTTCATGAGGTGGTAAGGGTTTAATGGCACACATAAGAGGAACACCCATTTCATGAGGTGGTAAGGGGTAGTTTTTATGACATGATTGAGGATCAACGTATTTACGAGGACGAGTTCATTGTCATAAGAGGTTCACACATGGCATATAAGCACTTTTCTAAGGTAAGATGTACATTTTTTTAGAAATGCTTGACACATGGCATACAAGCACCTTTCCAAGGTAAGATGTACATTTTTAAAGGAGTGCTCTTCATTAAATGAGTATATATTGATTTGTTTACCATTGAATAAGCCTATAAACACCTTTCCAAGGTAAGGTATACATTTTTAAAGGAGTGATATTCATTGAATGAATATATATTGATTTATTTACCATTGTATAAGGCCTAAGGTAAGATGTACATTTTTAAAGGAGTGCTCTTGATTGAATAAGTATAATTGATTTGTTTACCATTGTATAGCCTATAAACACCTTTCCAAAGTAAGGTGTACAATTTTAAAAAAGTGATCTTCATTATTGAATGAGTATATATTGATTTATTTACCATTGTATAAAGCCATAAGCCTTAAGGTTTATGCATAATGTAAGATGATGCACATTTTTTAAAGAAATGATATTCATTGAATAAGCATATATTGATTTGTTTACGATTGTATAAGGCCCAAGGCATGTAAATAATGTAAAGATAGAGGACTACTTCAAGCATGAGAGAAGAACATGTGTCCTTTTGACCTATTTCAACCTCTCTATAATAGATTTCTTCACTAAAAATTACGAGCACCCTACTCCAATACTTTTTAATTGTTTTTTATTATTATTTGATAAAGAAAAAAAGTGAACCTAAGAAAATGACAAGTGGTAGATTTGACCAAATCATGAAATAAAGCAAACCATGGAATAAAGCTAAATAGAAAATCACGAGGAGCCCTCCATGCAAACATTGAATATTAGTTGTTTAGAACATATATTGGGAATAAAAAATACTCTAGGGAAGCACTTTATCAATTTTTCCATATAATAAAATAAATAAAAGATTTTGAAAATAAGGAAAAATTGTTAAAAAAAAACTATTATTAGTAAAAAATCAAAATAATGAATAAAAAGTAAAAATATTAAAAGTAATATGTAAAAAAGATCAAAAATAAAAAGTAATTGTATAATAATAATGAAAAGTTATAATGTAAAAGTTTTATATCGATAAATATAGTTGTTGTTATTGTTGATGATGATGATGATGATAGTTAACGTTCATTAATACCAACTTTGGCCTATTGGACCTTAAGAAATTTTGTTTTGTAATATATTATTCCTATGCTTAGAAAACTTAGAAATGAGCGTACCAAGGTCACCATAGTTTTGACAAGTTAGAAGAATCGAGAGGTTAGTATTATAATAAAGATTGGGATATTCTAAGAGAAAATGATTTTCATCATCGACTCTCTTAGTCTTACAAAGATGGAAAATCCTATACTCCAATGGTGTTTTAGGAATTGCCCAATGCCCTATTTCACTACGAAGCTCACGAGAGTTCGTTCTTATTTTTGCTATGTTAGTTTTTTTCTCCATGCTAGTTAAAATATAGAGATACTTTTGGTATTCTAGATTAGGGTTAATGACCTCCTTGTAATATTGTAGCTTCCTTTTAACCTTCAAATCCTTTTCGCCCCACATTTTCTCTTTAAAGATACATGTGATAGTATTTTTAATGTTATTGATATTGTACAAAGTGGCATTTTTATATGTCGCTCAATTATTAACCAAGCCATGTTATCATTATGCCAACCTTTCTTGAATTGCGCATGGTCTTGACTGGATTTTAAAGCAATCTTAGGGAGTCTTCGATCTCCCATGCCATTTATCTTGTACTTGTAAATCAAGTACCTTGTCATATAAATGATCTCTAAGGGGGTAAGACCTGCTTCTATAAGAATAATAGGATAAGGTGTAATGCTTTTAATTATGAGGTTATAAGTGATAAAATGCTTTTGGATTTACTTGATCTTTCTCAAGGATTCTCTAGAGATGTTGCACCCCCAAACTCCACAACCATACAAGATAGTGGGAGTGATGAGAGTTTCAAAGATGAACTTCATTCCTATCTCTCATCACAAGGTTTGTTGATTTGCAATTGTTCTCAAGACCAAGATAAGTTTTCCACCCTCCATTAGTCATTTTCTTAATGCTCTAGTTCCAGTTGAGCTTGTGATGAATATCAATTCTGAGATATTTATAGGAATAAAATCACTCCAATTTGTTATTGTCATAAGGAAAATTACAAAGTGACCTTCTTGGACTTGATAATCATTACTTTTGTTTTGTTAGTGTTAACAGTCATGCCCATGTTAGAGCTGAAATCCTTCAGAGTTATCATTTGCTTATCAAGGTCAAAGGGACATCGTACCATAAGAAAAATATCATCAACACAAAGAAGAAGGACAATGACAATTCCAGTTAAGGTTGCGCTAGCACAATCTACTTCCTGCAAAAAACCTTTAGGCTTATCGATGTAAATGTTGAAAAGAGTAGGAGAGAGGGCAACCTTGCTTAAAATCAATATAACAATAATATCGTTTAACCACCCCTCAATGTTATTGAATTTCACAATGATAATATCGTACAATATTATCGTGGAAAATCTCAACTCGAGAGGAACCTTCAGCTCTGCTTACCTCTTCCATAGGTTATTTCTAGAAAGTGTATCAAAATCTTTCCTAAACTACACAAAGCAACATAAGAGATTGGATTTATCATTACAACGCCCCTCTATAATAATCTTGAGTGTAACGAGGTGGTCTATGATTGAATGATGTCTTCTAAAGACCACTTAACCTTTAGCCTGCTTTCCCCCAGTTTTAAGCCATACGTTGATATCTTTTTTCCATAATAATACCATTGAGATTTGCTAAGAGAGGGATGATCATAATGGTCTGATAATTAGAGGGATTATTTTTATCACCGCTTTTAAAAATAGGAATAACAAGGCCTTGAGTCCAAGGGTGAAGGAAAGCTTGTTTAACAATTGGATTAAAGAGATTGTAGAGGTGAGGATGAGGACAAGCCCTCCAATTTTTAAGATTTTTTTTATAATTGTGAGAAACCTCCAGCAATAAATAATGAAAATGCACTATATAACAAAAAATAACATAACACAAAAGAAATTTTATTGATTGCAGGCCACTTCGAGGGGGAAACCTCATTTGAGCAAGCTTAATACAAATAACTCATGGATGCCTTCATTGGCCTCAATGCATACTTATATACTATGTCTATCTAAACAACTATTACTCCCCATGAATGTGGGATAATGCAATATACTCATGGGACAACTTACAAAGCATATGTGTACAACAAAAATATACTAACAAAGTAAAGAGAAGGGTTCACACAAGTTCCTAACATCCCTGCCCCCTTATAAAATCTTTTCCCTCAAAGCTTTAGATGTGGAAATTGTTTTTGAATCTGAAGGAGTGGTTCCCATGTAGTGTCCTCTGGTTGCATGTCGTTCCACTGAATTAATACCTCTGTGATGGATTGAGAGCGAAGTTGATGAGTGTGGCTATTGAGGATGGCCTCCG
The DNA here is from genome assembly GCA_001517045.1 of Pseudotsuga menziesii. Lineage (NCBI taxonomy): Eukaryota > Viridiplantae > Streptophyta > Pinopsida > Pinales > Pinaceae > Pseudotsuga > Pseudotsuga menziesii. The sequence goes on from LPNX010600058.1 coordinate 737,142, forward strand.
ACTCCAAAATGATGGATCCTTCATTATCCAGTTTTGGTAAAATAGTTTGTGCTCTAATGTTGCTGCCAAGAACTTTATTAAGACAAGAGACATGAAATATTGGGTGAGTACGAGAAGAAGCAGGAAGTTCCAATCTATAAGAAACGAACTCAATCTTCTTAAGAACCTTATATGACCCATAGAGAATTGGAGCCAGCTTATGACGCCCTTTGAGTTTCAGGTGGGATTGCTTGTAAGGTTGTAGACGAAGAAAACCATATCACTGACTTGAAAAGTGTGCTCAGAATGGTGCTGATCAGCTTGTTGTTTCATTCGATTTCTTTCCATGTGAAGATTGTCTTACAAATTGTGAAGAATATGATATCGGTTTCGAAGAACCGTGTCAACTGCCTGAACATGTGAACTATTGGGGGTGTATGGAAGGAGCATTGGCGGTTCCTAACCATAACTATTTCAAATGAAGTCAATTTAGATGCAGTATTGTAGGAGGTATTGTACCACCATTCAATGAGAGGGAGCCATTTTTCCCAATGATGTTGTTGTTCAGAGGTGAAGATTCAAGAACGAAGATAAGTTTCCAAACATTTATTGATAATTCAGTCTAACCATATGTTTGTTGGTGATACCCTGAACTCATCTTCAGTTTGGTGCCAAAATGGAAAAATAGTTCTGTAAAAAAATGACTTGTGAAAGTTGCATCACGGTCTGAGACAATGGAAGAAGGGATGTCATGAAGACGGAAGATCTGGTCCATAAAAAATTATGTGTATGAGGAGGCGGTATATGGATGGTTGAGGACACAAAAATGACTATATTTGGAGAGGCGATCAACCACAACCAAGATCATGGTCTTCCCTCTAGATTTAGGGAGCCCTTCAATGAAATCCATCGAAATATCTATCCAAATCCATGTAGGGATGGGCAAGGGTTTAAGCAATCCAGGAAGGAGTGTCGTTTCACCCTTGTGGCATTGACAAGTATCACATTCAACCACCATTTGTTGAATTTTCCTTTTCATTCCATTCCAAAAGAAGTTATGTTGTTCCTGCTCATACGTTTTGAGGAACCCAGAGTGCCCCGTCAATAGAGAAGCATGGAGTTCATAGAAGACAACTTGTTGAAGATCTATGCTCCGGGCTGGCGACCCTTGTATCTTAGAGAAGCACCATACCGAGAGTAATGTGGTACAACATAAAGGTTATTGTCCAACCATTGGATGATTGCAAATAGTGAAGAGTCATTGACATAGACTTGTTGAACAGATTGCAACCAATTTGGAATAACCATATAAATAGTTGAAAGAGAAACATGGTCATCAAATGTGAGAGAAAGAGAAACTATCACATGATTGTCCTTACCCTTCATGTAAGTGATCTCATAGTTGTAACCCATGAGTTTTCTCACCCATTTTTTTGTGTTGGGCATGAGACCCGTTGTTCTAGGAAATATTTCAGACTTTGGTGATCAGTCTTGATGCATAAATGACTCCCTTAGAGGTATGGCTTCCACTTCTGTACTACATGAAAAATAGCCATCATTTCCTTCTCATATTCATGTCCCGAATTAATAAATTTCCAAATAAGACGTCTTGCAAATAATGTTCCGCTAACCTACTAGTTCCCCAGGCTGAGATGGAGACTTAAATTTTGTAATAAGGGGCTATGGGACCCAAAAGGACTTTAGTTTAACATGTCCACATTTAAATGGGTCACATAAATGATAAATTCTAAGAAAATAAGGTGGCATGGGTTCACGAAGACACTTGGAAGCTTGTGGTGCCTTTGGATGACTAGATTCCCCACACACTTTGCATGATCTTCATCCAAATTCGAACACATGGGCAATGTAACATTATTGGAGGGTGATGTGGTGTAAAATATCATATAATGAGCCAATTAATTTGAATAGGTAAAGGAGAGTAATTCCCATGGAAGAGGAAGAGACTAGAAGACAAGGTGTGCCACTTGGAAGGAGATTCCATGCACTCTATGACAACAAATGATGAAATATTCTATGACAAGTATGACAAATTCAGATCTGATTGCAAACATATGACAAATATGACACGGCAGGGATAAAAATATCCACCAAGACTCCAAGAGGTCGAATTCTAATTGGGGAAAGAATTGGAGCATGAAGAGGAAGACAAGTGTCATGAGAGTTACTAAACCACTAAGACGAGTTGGAGGAATCCTATGGAGGGAAATTCGACCTTAGGAGGCCCCATGAAGTTAATAAAAGGATTTCATGAGGAATGAGAATGGATTTTGATCATTTCATAATTGACCTTTATCATTTTGGAGAGCTTTAGCTTGTCCATTGCACAGTGAGTGTTCACTCTCCCTCCTTGTGAACCAATTTCGAGGGAGTTGGATTCCTTTCCAAGTTAGTTGATGGAGAGGCCATTCATACCTATCATTGGAATATATATAATGTGTTTTAGTTTTAGGTTGAATTTCCATACAATCAAATTCTCATCTATCTCCCTATTCTCTCATTCCTTCTTCTCCATTCCCCCACATTGTCATGTTGATGACGCACTTGTTGGAGTGGTGCTTGCACTTTGTTGAGGATATTTCGTGCCAAATATTGGGTATATGATGTATGTATCTATACTCTTCTGTCCATATTCCGTGTAAGTTGATATATCAAGAATACATATGTTAGAGGCTCACCTTCCCATGCTCTTTAATAACTAGTTTTCATGGATTTTGGCTTCAATTTTGAAGTAGTTTTTATATCATATTTTAATGAGGCCTCTTCTCTGAGTTTGATGATGTTGCGAATGAAATATATGATGTTTTACTCTGTAATTTAATGTCCCTATTCTATGTGGGTCGAAATCCAATAAATCCATATGTGAAACTCTTGCAATTCCATGCTACTAATTCACTAGTTTTCATGTATTTGACTCCCATACTGAATGAGTTGTATACAAGAATTGTATGAAGGGATTTTTATGGATTTTAATACTGTTGGGGAAGAAATTTTTATTTTTTATATGGTCTCTATATGTCACATCCTGATCTGAACCTTTAAGTCTACCTTTCATATGTCAAAATCGAGCTAGTTATGCAATTTCCCCATAAGCAATTTCATTGAAAGTTTGCAAAACTAATAACCATGTGTGATGAAATTCCATGAGGTCTTATATCAATCCCCATAGTCTATTTTGAAATTTGGGAGGGTCGTACTTGAGTTGGAGAGCTAGTTTGGCCTTCACCCTTGGGGTATTTTAACACAATTTCCTAGTAAAATTGCATTGTTTCTCCTTAGCCCCAAACCAAGATGTAGAAGTGTCCATCGACCATGTTGGGATGTTTTAATAATCACCATACCATTACATTTAAAATTATATACCATTTGGATTCAATTGGAACCCCCTACAGTCTTGACTAGGAAAGCTCGAAAATCGCCCAAATTGCACTTTTCTCCAAAACTCCAAAAAAGGGGCTTTACATATGTAGAGGCGACTATATTATTACTAGAAAAGGGATTTGATGATGAACACAATGGGATGTTCACACTGAAGGAGAACAACACCAATTCCATTGTAGCATGCATCACTCTCAATAGTGAAGGGCTTGGAAAAATCGAGCATAACTAGAACAGGTGTGGTACACATAACTTGTTTTGGTTTGTCAAATGCACACTCAACAACATGTGTACATGTAAAAGCATCCTTTTTTAGTAGATTTGTTAATGGAGCTTAAATATTCCAATAATCCTAGAAAAATGTGTGGTAGTAGCCAGTCAGTCCCAAAAAACTATGAAGGCTCTTGAGTGTCTAAGGATGGAGCCAATTTTTCATGGCATCTATTTTGGCAGGATCTATGTGAACCCCTTGTGCTGAAACAATATGCACATGATACTCTAATTCCTCATGCCCAAAAACACATTTAGACTGTTTGGTATAGAAATGATGATCATATAAAAGTTCCAGTACAAGATCTAGATGTTGGAGATGCTCAACCCATGTATTACTATAGATGAGGATATCATCAAAGAAGACCAGAATGAAGTTCTGCAAGTAGGGACATAATATTTTATTCATCAATTCCTGGAATGTGGAAGGAGCATTCGTGAGGCCAAAGGGCATGAAAAAAAACTCATAGTGGCCATCATGTGTGCGGAAAGCCATTTTAGGGACATCATCCTCATGAACCCGAACTTGGTGATACCTAGAACAAAGATCCAACTTGGAGAAAAAATGAGCACCATGAAGCTCATAAACAACAAGAATTGGAAACTTATCCTTGATTGTGATGTGATTAAGTGCTCCAAATTCAATGCAGAGGTGCCATGACCCATCTTTTATTCATACAAGAATAACTAGTGAAGAAAATGAACTAGCACTAGGGAGAATAATACCTTGCTTTAGTAAGTCCCAAACAAGCATATCAATCTTTGTCTTTTGGTGATATGGGTAGTGATGGGGCCTAATGTTGGGAGGGACACTTACATGAAGGAGAAAAATATGATGGTCCTCTGGTATTGAAGGTGTCAATCCCACTGGTTAAGCAAATACACATGCATATTGATCCAAAATTAGTTATAGATCTAAGGGAATAGTGGAGACCGCTGATGGTTGCATCTGAATGAAATGGAGTTGAGCGATGACACCATGTGAATTCTTCCTAAGGAGATTTCCATGCAATGTGAACTGATGATGTTGAAAGACCCTGGTTGTAAGCCTAATGTGTGTTTTTTTCCCATTGACTGAGAATTTGATCCAAAGTTTAGCAAAATCCCATAAGATGGGTCTAAGTGTGTGTAACCATTGAGCGCCAAAAACCACATCACATCTGCCTAAGGGAAAGACAAACATCTCATAGCGCAAGTTATAATCTCCAATAGATATACACACATTGTGACACTTCCCCTTGCAAGGTAAGGTTCCCCCATTGGCAATCATGACTTCAAAGCTAGAGTAAGGATGGACAAAACAATAAGCCTGTTTAGCGATCCGAGGGTGAATGAAGTTATGAGTGCTACCAAAGTCAATGAGTATTGTGAGAGCAAGCTTCTTGAAGAAACCCTTGACTCACATGGTTTGGGGGGTGGTGACTTCGGCTAATGCATGGAGATATATCTCTGGGTGGTCATCCTGAGAAGGAGTGTCAATAAGCAGCTGCTAAATGTTGACCTCATTATCTACTATATCCTGAGCATCTTCACAAGTTTCAGGTGCAGGAAGAGAATCCACATCCAAGAGATAGAGATTTTTCTTAGCACATCTATGTCCCCTGGTGAATTTCTCATCACAATCATAACAAAGCCCTTTTTCTCTACATGCCCGCATCTAAACTTCAGACAAATGCTTGATAGGAGTTGTTATAGGAGCTGGCGTGATTGTAGGTCTTTGGGAAATTACATTTCTTAATGGAACAAAAGTGGATTGGAGCGTTGTTGAGCTATGATCTCATCCTCCACCAAATCAGCCAACCCTAGAGCTTCCATCATTGTGTTGGGACATAACATTTTAACCTCAAATCAGATTGTATCCTTTATACCACTAATAAAACAACTCTTGTAGAATGCATCAGACAATCCTTCTATGTGATTGGTCAATTTCTCAAATTCTATATGATACTCCCTCATAGTGCTAGCTTGGCGAAGTTTAGTGAGTGCTCTTGTGAAGTCATCAAAAGCACTAGGGCCAAATCATTTCAAAATGAGTTGGAAAAAAACTGTCCATTTTGGCTCTTCATGAGCCTTGATGTACCAACATAACCATTGAAGGGCTTCATGTTCCAAATGAAAGGATTCAAGTGGGAGTTTGTTACATAAAAAATGTTATGCATAATTAAATATTGTTCTGCCCTGTATATCCATCTAATCGGATCATCACCCTTGAAGTGAGGAAAATCAAGCTTCGGTCAACGAAAATTGATGGAAGAAGAGAACCTAGTGCTTGTAGAAGACTCTGGTTGTCGTCTATTGTTCATGGCTAAATGTTGAAGATGGAGGCCAATAAATTTTTCATATAAATGTTGGAGTTTTGTCTTGAGGGCAACAAGTTATTCTTCCATTTGTTTGTTTGCTCTTACGTGGGTGACAACCATAACCATGATTTTTTTTTGGGGAAATGGGTAGAAAAACAAAAACAAAAATGTTTTTAGAAAAAAGAAAAATTAGAGTTGGAAAAAACTCTGGTGGGTAATTAGGGTTTGACTAGGTTTTGGACATTTTTTGAGAGACAAGGAAGCAAAAAATGGGGATTTCATAAACGGGATGAAAGAATGGAAAAATTTGTCCAAGAGGTACAAAGAAGCAGAAATAGGAAATGAACACCGTGGAAAAATTGTAAGGAAATTGGGTGAGAATCAAAGAAGTTATGTCAAACCCTAAAAATAGACAGATGTGGGATTTCGGGCATCGAGAAGTGGAATTTTGGATAGGGTCGTCAGGGAAGGAAATATGCAAAATGGAATTACAGGGGCACTAGTGAATTTTCAAGTGAAACAAAGCTAAATCAAAGAAGATATGGGGAAATTGATCTATGACGACTCTGGACAGATGCAATCTGTGATTTATCAACTGGCAATATATATGGACCCCAGGTATGTTCATCTTCCTAAAGGTTTAGGGGATTCACTCGGCCACCAATGTTGTCTAATGTAACATCCCTCTCACATACCTAGATATTTTGTAAATCTTGAATGTTATTGTAATTGTCTCCAGGTGAGGAGCTCAAGGCCAAGGCCCCACCGGAAACAAACCTTGCAATCTATAGAAGTTAAAAACTAAGGAGGCATAAAGACAATGATTTAACTTAACCGCAAGGGATAGGAACAAATGATTTAAAAGATCCATAAGGGATAATGTGGTCGTACGTATCGGCAGTACTAGGGATAATATCTGCGCCTACTAGGATACCTGCTTCGCTAAAACTTATTCCGGCTAAGACACCATACGTAGTATTTGATCCTAGTACGATTAAGTCCAAGTAGAGGAAGTTGCAACCACTCTTCTTAATGTTGACATAAGAAGACTTAAGGAGATTAAAGTAGAAAGAGTTAATTGTCAAGGGACTATAAGTCATAGTCTCCTTAAGAGAGATAGCATTGCTAGCATATCTCGTTTGATAAATACCACACATCTAGACTAAATACTATATAGAGAAAATGATGGATTATTAACATATGAAAATCTATCATAGTATGATAGGTTGGGTCTCTACAAAAGACAAGGACTATTTTTAGTCTTTATGAAAAGACATGCGCTATTAAGTCTAAGGGAATGACGGATTTAAGTATTTATTAAAAGACATGGACTATTAAGTCTAAAAGAATAAAAGATTTAAAGTCTTTATAAAAAGGACATGCGCTAAAGTCTAAAGTAATGATAAATTTAAATATTTATTAAAAGACATGGACTATTAAGTCTAAAAGATGAAAGGTTTAAGTATTTATAAAAGACATGCACTAATGTCTAAAGTAATGATAAATTTAAATATCTATTAAAAGACATGGAGTCTAAAAGAATAAAAGATTTAAAGTCTTTATATAAAGGACATGCGCTAAAGTCTAAAGTAATGATAAATTTAAATATTTATTAAAAGACATGGACTATTAAGTCTAAAAGATGACAGATTTAAGTATTTATAAAAGACATGCACTAATGTCTAAAGTAATGATAAATTTAAATATTTATTAAAAGACATGGAGTCTAAAAGATGAAAGGTTTAAGTATTTATGAAAAAGACATGGACTATTGATAGACTTATGTCCTTATAAACACGACATGAATTATTATATAAAATTCATCATAAAGGAAAAATGATGGACACAGAACATTATTATGCTGGTTTGAGTTTAAAACCTTTATATTTTTTTCCTCCTCAAACTAAAAGCACGGATTTTTAATTAGATCCTCTAATTTTGGCTTGACATAAGGATAGGTTCAGCATGAATGAAGGGAATAAAATATCCCTGCACCTTAACAGTCGTGACCAATGTCTAGGGCAGAAAACGCTCGCCATGATCATGGAAATTGTAACGTAAAACCCTCCGGGTTAGCTGCAATGACCACCATATGTCCAGGAATTATGGCCGAGGTAAGTGGATGTCTAGGGTTGGGTCTTTTTAACTCATCAATTTCCTGTCGAGAGGGGGGAGAAGAATGGATGCTTATAATTTCCTGTGGTGGATGGCTGCGTTTAGGAGGAGGGCGATCTGAGTCCTTGGAATATTGAACTCTGCCGGTTTCGAAGTCGAAGATCCTAGCGAGCCTAGTTACTGAAGGTTCGACCAAATCTGAAATCGCAGTACTTGTGATGGTAATGCATCTCCTTTTTCTATATCTCATGATTCTGAAATCTTATGTGAGTATTGATTAGATGGTTGCGAGCTCGCTGGCTGGGATAGTGAGCAGATCCTTTTTTTTCCTTTTGACCATCGCTGTTAATCGAAATACATTGTCTGGCACACCGAAAATTATAGATTTGAACTAGGAATTATAGATCTAAAAATCTACGTGTGTACAGGAGATCCAGTGTATGTAATACATTTAGATTCTATCTCCGAATAACCCCAATGTCTGTAATTTGTGTCTATATAACATACAAGTCTAAACCATGCATGCATGTAGACAAATGTCTCTAGGGTATGCGACCTGGATCTATTCAGGAATAGAGTGGAGAGCTCTACGCCTACCCGCTGCTTGTGTTTTTTTTATATATGATCCGGTAGAGCAGATCATAAGTTGACTACGATTTGATCTAAGGGGTTTTCGATTTAGATAGCAGGTCTGCTCTACTATTTTATTGAACCTCAGGTTCTTTTCGAGCATTGGTGTATGCGTATAATAATTCTATATGTCTAAGGTGCCTCTCAATTTCTCGGAGGGTACTAATCCTTTCAATCTCGCATCCCTGTCGTAAGATGGACCTCCCACTCTTTAATTTTATGCCTATAGTGCGAACCTGGTGTTGGCCTGGGTTACAATTGTGAAAATTTGAAGTATCCGTGTAGGTGTAGAGAAAATGACGCACAACCTTCACAAGTGGCTTCCAAATCTGTAGAGAGAGTATCCTTGTGGTAGTTATGCAAGCCACACTAGAAGCCTGCTAACAAGGAAAGTATGAGCATCACCGACTGCAAACATGTCTGTAATACTAAGGGTAGATCCGCAGGGAAATAAAAGTGTGGCAAATTACGTTTTGTTCTAATTCATGCAGAAAGCTTATCGAGCTTTAAAATATTGTTACCAGAAAACGTTGCTTTCTTTCCAGGTTCCCTTCTCGTGAACAACTACATGATATCGTAAACATACCATATTTTATAAACAATTGATGATAAATTCTTTCTGTGCCTCTACCTTAGCTCAATGAGGTTACAAGCATTCTTTTACTCATGGATGGGTCTTACGGTAGGATGACATGCGTGTAGTTCAATGTCCACCTCTGTTTATGAGGGGTTAATGTTACTGTTATAACTATATTATGAACTTAAACCACTATGTGCCAACAATGTAAATAGGGATACTTATGGTTACTGTAAATATTGTAAGAAGACAGGTAGTATTGCTAATCATGATGAAAAGAACTTCCCTCGCCTGACAGTAGTCGTGAAGAGTTAGCATACTTCCTGTGAAATAGGAGTAAGTATGACAACAATGATGTTGCAGCTTGTAATCTTTTAATGAAATAAAGGTCGCAGAATGTGACTATTTTGGTGGACGTAGCCTAGGGATTGGGTGAACCACGTACACTTGTGTCTGTCTCATTTTCATGTGTCTGAATGTTTTCATTTCCTCACTTTGTTTGTGTACATGTGATGCTGTTCTGCAACCTTGTTAATGGATTTTGCTACTATAGGAGATAAACAAGAAAGGTTGTTATAATGGTTTTTGGTCCGCACATAATTTTTGTTTTAAATGCATTGATGATGAAAACGCTTGCTGTTTCCAACCAAGGTAAATAGTGTTATGTGGTTAAATATATGATGTTAGATAAATGTATTATGTATAAGCTGAAGGAGTTATGCTTAATTCTTTTTGCGAATAATAACTTATTACGATGAAGGTTTTGATAGAAAATGAATTCCATATCTTGCGGGCATTTAAGAGACCCTTATGTCACAGTAAATGCATGTGCCAGTGTGATAGGAGAAACTTGATCATGTATTCAAAATGATAGTTGGAATGTGCACATAAGAAGTTCTTCATTAAGGTCTAACATATCATGTTTAATAAAAATGTAATGTGGATCATAAGCTTATAACTTGGGGTTGTTACATGTAGATTGTTCTCTTATGAAGTTAATGATTATTAATATGACCAGCATAGGTAGGATGTCCTGTGTACCAAGAAAGGCTAAACCCTATAGAATTGATACAAAAGGAAAATGTATAAAAGAGTTGACCATAGATTATGTTTTACATACTTGTGCATGCCATAAGTAATTAATAATGTTGCGGGAACATCTCCCTAGCTAATATGAACTCACAGTAGTTTGTGTGGTTGTATAAAGGTTTATAAGTTGTTTTGACAGCACATAATTTTGTATTGAAGGGGAGTTGGGGTTGTAAAGTTTGACACTAATACGATTGACTCACTTGTAGTAAGAATGAAACAAAAAAAATAATTTACCCCCTTTTTCACACATAAGGGAATTGCGGTATAAGGGGTATTTTACATCTAACTACTTGTGTATTGGGGCAACACCCCTCACTCCACGACTAAGGTAACATTGATAATCGCTTTGCCACAAATGACAGCTCTTAGTTTACCTCATGTGTGGGAACTAGTCAATCAGGTAGGGGCCATTTCCTTTTTTGTTGATAGGTCCTCTCAGTGGCCAGCTACTTCGAGGTCCCTATGGTACTCCTCACAATGAGTTTTAGGTCTATGCCTAGGTACTTCCCACAGTTAAGCGGATAGAGGTTATTCCCTTATTTGAACTTGTAATTGAAATGATCAACATAGATGCAAATAATAAGAATGATTGCAATAATCACAGCGCCAACAATCCACTACGAAAGAATTGTTTTTGCAGAAATTCCACCTAGTAAGCCCAAGAAAGTGCTTTGATACCAGATGTGAGTAACCTCCTGCTATAAATAATGAAAATGCATGATATAACATAAATAATAGAACACATAAGGAATTTTATTGATTGCAGGACACTTCGAGGGGGCAACCTTCTTTGAGCAATCTCAATACAAATAACTCATGGATGCCTTCCTTGGACTCAACATGTACATATATACTAAGTCTAATCTAAACAACTATTACTCCCCATGAATGTGGGATAATACAATACACTCATGGGACGACTTATAAAGCATATGTGTCCAACAATAATATACCAATGAAGTAAAGAGAAGGGTTCACACAAGTTCCTAACACTAACCTTCAATGTCCTTAGATTTACCATTTGCAAGGCGTTTAACACCAAAATCTATGGTATCCAACGAGAAAAATTCTTCTACTATAATGAGGGTTGGAATATTATATTTGACCTCCATGGATTCGTAAAGCATTTTAAGATAGGAGTTCAAGTCCTTTAAAACAATCTTATTATTTTCTTTGGTTTTGAAAGTTGGAATTTGCCTCCAAAATTTCTTAGGAGCAACTTTAGAAAGGTGCAAGAGGTTTTCTTGTCTTTTATTTGTATAATGCCTCTTTTTCATTTTAATTAGGGTTTTGTATCTATTTATTTTGGCAATTTTTTGGGACCCTTCCATAGCTTCCTTTATTTTAGTTCTTGTGATTTTACACTCTTTATCAAACCAGGGGTTAATCCTTCTATTTTGCTTTTTAGTTGAGACTTCAAAGGAGAACTTATTAATGGAAGTCAAGAGGAGCCTGGTGAAATTGTGGTAGAGGTATTCTATATTGTCCACTCTTGAAAGGGGGAGCAAGTAATTTTTTAAGTTATTTAGAAAAAAATCATTTTTATTTCGATTGAAGATTAGATGCTCATGGCCATGAGAATTATCATCTATGGGATCACTGTGCATTTCCATATTCAGGGTTACAACTAAAGGCTTATGATCGGAGTATGGATTATGCTTAGTTAGAATGTCTAAATTTATTATCCCGTTGTATAAATAGATATCAAAGATGACATAATATACAACAATACTTCCAAGCCCATGAATACAAGTCATCTAGATAGAATTTGGACACTTCATAGACCATTACAAATTATACGATCATGAGCATTATAGAGCTTGACTACTTCAAAACCAACAAATTGTCACCTATATATACATAACTTCTCTTACACCAGCCTGTTGTTATGCATATATGTTATATATTTAATTAAATGTCATTAGTTAAATTATGAATTAAATATTTTAAAACTTTTTATTTTATGCTGTTGAATTTATAATTAGTTGTTTATGGATTTCTTGATTCGTATTAGAGTAGTCTAAATATTCTATGTTCATTACCTTTTAGGGGTATATTTTTTGGTTTGTTTTGTTTAGACTCGGTTGGAAATCTTCAAAAAAGGGTCACATATATTAGTTGTGTAAATTGCATAAAATGAGTGCCATACGGGTATTTGAGGGTGTTGAATCCATTTGTGCATTAAAAAACACAATTTAAACGTTTCTAAATTTGGATTTTACCCAAAAAAAAGTAGGAATTGTTGTTAAAGCAATAAAACATTTTTTTGTGAATTAGATGTGGTGTCTCTATTTATGGTTTTGGAGTTGTGATGGTATTGGCCCATGGTATTTCCTTCCAACCCATGGTATTTCATTAATAGATGGTATTTATTAATTACTGGTTAATATGGATAGGTTTTTTATATCAACCTTCCCTTGTGTACATGTTTTTTTTTCAAAACATGGTTTTCCAAAATGGTTTGTGGTTTTTATGCACACCTTAAAAGTCCCAAATAAATGTTCTTACTCATAGAAATATTGAAACATGTAGAATATTGTTAGGAACCCGTTTCAACCCTTCTCTTTACTTTGTTAGTATATTGTTGTTGGACACATATTATTTGTAAGTTGTCTCACGAGTATATTGTATTATCCCACATTCATGGGAAGTAAGTTATTTAGATTAGACTTAGTATATAAGTATGTGTTTATCCCACATTCATGGGGAGCAATAGTTTTTTAGATTAAACTTAGTATATAAGTACATGTTGAGGCTAATGAAGGCATCTGAGAGTTATTTGTATTGAGCTTGCTCAAAGGAGGTTTCCCCCTCGAAGTGGCATGTGATCAATAGATTTCTTTTGTCTTATGTTATTTATGTTATATCGTGCAGTTTCATTATTTATTGTAGGAGGTTTCTCCCATCTGGTATCATAACACTTTCTTGGGCTCACTGGGTGGAGTTTCTGCCAATTTTTTTTCACAGTGGCTTCTCGACGTTGTGATTGTTGTAGTAGTTATTCTTCTTGGCATTCGTATTGTTCATTTCAATTACAAGTTCAAATAAGGGAATAACCCATTTTCGCTTAACTGTTGGAAGTACCTGGGCATAGCCCTAAAACTCATTATGAGGAGTACCACATGAACCCTAAAGTAGTTTTCCATTGAGAGGATCTTCCAGCAAAAAGGGAAATGACCCCTACTTGATTGACTAGCTCCCACCCGTGAGGTAAATAGAGAACTGTTGTTTATGGCAAAGCGATTATTAGTTTTACTTGAGTTGTGGAGTGAGGGATACTGCCCTAATACATACGCTATTAGAAAACATTGGTGGCTGAGTGAATCCCTTGAACCTTTAGGAAGTTAAACATACCTAGGGTCCATATCTATTGCTAGTTGATAAATAGCAGATTGCATTTGTTCAGACACAAATAATTTCCACTAGGAAAAAAAAGGAGTAAAAATTTATGTTTTTTTTTCCATATCTTCTTTGCTCTAGCTCTGTTTCCTTTGAAAATTCATTGCAACCCCTGCAATTCCATTATGCATGTTTCGTTGCTTGAGGGCCCTATCCCAAATTCCACTTTTTGAAGCCAGAAATCCAATATTTGTCTATTTTAGGGTTTTCCATAACTTCTTTGATTCTCACCCATCTGCATCAAATTTTTCCATGGTTTTCATTTCCTTTTCTACTCCCTTGTCCCTCTTTGAAAAATTTCCCCATTCTTTCAACCTGATTCTGAAATCCCCAATTTCTGCTTCCTTGTCTCTAAGAAAGTGTCTAAAACCTAGTCAAAAACCAATTACCCATCAGAGTTTTTCCCAATTCCAAATTTTCATTTTCTAAAAAAATCTGTTTTTGTTTTCTACCCATCCTCCCCCCCCAAAAAACCTCGCGGTTATGGTTTTCACCTGCGCAAGAGAAAACAAAAAAATGGAAGACAAGCTTTCCACCCTCAAGACCAAACTCCAAGATTTGGATGAAAACATTCTCGACTTCCATCTTCAACATTCAGCCATGAATAATAGACAAAAACGAAAGTCTTCTGCAGACACTAGATTCTCTTCTTCTAGGAATTTTCGTGGGTCGAAGCTTGATTTTCCTCGCTTCAATGGTGATGTTTTGAATGGATGTATATATAGGGAAGAACAATATTTTAGTATGCATAACACTTTTTTATTTTAACAAAGTCCTACTTGCATCCTTTCATTTGGAACAGGAAGCCCTTCAATGGTTTTGTTAGCACATCAAGGCTCATGAAGAACCAAAATGGACAGATATTTGTCAACCTCTTTTGAAACAATTTGGCTACAGTGCTTTTGATGACTTCACATGAGCACTCACTAAACTTTGCCAAATTGATAATGTGAAAGAGTATCATATAGAATTTGAGAAACTAGACAATCACACAAAAGGATTGTCTGATGCAATATATAGGATTTGTTTGAAGGATGCAATATGATATGAGGTTAAAATGTTCTGTCCCAACACAATGATGGAAGCCCTAGGGTTGGATAAGTTGGTGAAGGACAAGATCATAACTCAACAATGCTCCAAATCCACTTTTGTTTCATTCAGAAATATGGTTTCCCAAATATCTCCAATCATGCCATCTCCTAGAACCACTCCTATAAAGCATTTGTCTTAAGTTGAGATGCGAGCACATAGAGAAAGGGATTTTTTTATAATTATGATGAGAAATTCACTCGGGGACATAAATGTGCTGAGAAGATCTATTTGTTGGATGTGGATTCCATGCCTGCACCTAAAATTTGTGAATATGGTCAAGACCCAGTAGATGATCAGGTCGGCATTTAGCAGCCGCTTGTTGACCCTCCTTCTCGGGACGACTACCCAGAGATATCTCTCCATGCATTAGCTAGAGTCAACACCCCACAAACCATGTAGGTCAAGGGATTCTTCATGAATCTGCCTCTTATAATACTCATTGATTCTGGTAGCACTCATAACTTCATTGACCCTTGGATCACAAAACATGTTGATTGTATTGTCCATCCTTGTTCCAGATTTGAAGTCATGATTGACAATGGGGGAACCTTACCTTGCAATGGGAAGTGTCATAATGTGCGTATCTCTATTGGAGATTATAACTTGCACTCCAACATGTTTTCCTTTCCCTTAGGTGGATGTGATGTGGTTTTGGGTGCTCAATGGTTACACACACTTGGACCCATCTTATGGGATTTTGCTGAACTTTGGATGCAATTTTTAGCCAATGGGGAAAAAACACATTGAAGGGATTACAACCAGGGTCTCTCAGCATCATCAACTCACATCACATGGAAAAGTTCCTTAAGAAGAATTCACATGGTGTCATCGCTCAGCTCCATTCCATTCAGATGCAACCATCAGTGGTCTCGACTACTCCCTTGGATATATAAAAAAATTTGGATGGATATACATATGTCTTTGTTGAACTAATGGGATTTCCATATTCAATACCAGACAACAATCATATTTCCCTCCTTCCTGGAAGCTTCCCTCCCAACATCAGGCTCTATCACTACCCATTTAACTGAAAAGGAGATTGCGATGCTCATTCGGGACTTACTGAAGCAATGTATTATTCGCCATAGTACCAGTTCCTTTTCTCCACTAGTTTTTCTTGTCCGAAAAAATTATAGGTCATGTTGCTTCTTTATTGAATTTCTAGAACTTAATCACATCACAATCAAGGAAAAGTTTCCAATTCCTGTTGTTAATGATTTTCGTGATGAGCTTCATGGTGCTCATTTTTTCTCCAAGTTGGGTCTTCGTGCTAGATATCACCAAATTCGGGTTCATGAAGATGATATCCCTAAAATAGCTTTCCACACACATGATGTCCACTATGAGTTTAGGTCATGCCCTTTGGCCTCACTAATGCTCCTTTCACATTCCAGGAATTGATGAATAAAATATTCTGGCCCTACTTGCGGAACTTCATTATGGTCTTCTTAAGTTGATGGTATCATCATGTATAGTAAAACATGGGCTGGGCATCTCCACCATTTGTATCTTGTACTGCAACTTTTATGTGATCATCATCTCCATTCCAAATAGTCTAAATGTGTTTTCAAGAAGGAGGAAGTAGAGTATCTTGGGCATATTGTTTCAGGAAAAGGGGCTTATGTGGATCCTACCAAAATAGATGCCATGAAAAATTGGTTGCATCCTCAAACACTCCAGAGCCTTCATGTTTTTTTGGGACTGACTGGATACTACAACAAGTTTGTCAAGGATTACGGGAAGATTTTAGCTCCATTAAAAACTCTTTTGAAAAAGGATGTTTTTACATGGACACATGATGCTGAGTGTGCATTTGACAAATTGAAACAAGTTATGTGTACCACACCTATTCTAGATATGCCCGATGTTTCTAAGCCCTTCAATATTGAGAGTGATGCTTGTGACAATGGACTTGGTGTTTTTCTCCTTCAAGATGAACATCCCATTGCGTTTACCAACAAATCCCTTTTTGGCAAGAATTTATCCGCCACTACATATGAGAAGGAAATGATGGGTATTTTGCATGCAATATAGAAGTGGTGGCCATACCTATTAAGGAATCATTTTTGCATTAAGAATGATCACCATAGTATGAAATATTTCATGGAACAATGGGTCTCATACCCAACACAACAAAAATGGGTTAGCAAACTAATGGGTTATGACTATGAGATCACTTATAAGAAGGGTAAGGACAATCCTGGGGTAGATTCTCTTTCTCGCACATTTGATGACCACATTTATCTTTCATTTATTTATATGCCCATTCCAAATTGGTTACAATCTGTTCAGCAAGGCTATGTCAATGAATCTTCAATATTTGAAATCATCCAACTATTGGCCAATAACCCTTCTATTGTACCACCTTACTCTTGGGATGTTACTTCTTTGAAATATAAGGGTCGACTGGTGCTTCCTTAAAGCACAGATCTTCAACAAGATGTCTTCTATGAACTCCATGCTTCTTTATCGACATGACACTCGGGGTTCCTCAAAACTTATGAGAGGGCATGGCGTAACTTATTTTGGAGGGGAATGAAAAGGGCAATTCAACAAATGGTGGCTGAAGGAGTGTGGTGAAACGACACTCCTTCCAGGATTGCTCAAACCCTTTCCCATCTCTACACGGATTTGGACAAACATTTCAATGGATTTCCTTGAAGGGATCCCTGAATCTGGAGGGAATACAATGGTCCTAGTTGTGGTTGATCACCTCTCCAAATATAGTCATTTTTGTGCCCTCGACCATCAATATACCACCTCCTTAGTGACACAAATTTTCATGGACCAAATCTTCTGTTTTCATAGAATCTTCTTCGATTACATTATATCGCGATGCAACTTTCATTAGTCATTTTTGGACAGAACTATTTCGCCACAATGGCACCAAACTAAATATGAGTTCAAGGTATCACCCACAAACATATGGTTAGGCATAAGTTATAAATAAATGTTTGGAAACTTTTATTCATTGCTTCACCTATGAACACCAACATCAATGGGAAAAGTGAATCCCTCTCATTGAATGGTGGTACAATACCCCCTACCACATTGCATCTAAAATGAGTCCATATGAAGCAGTCTATGGTTAGGCATCGTTAGTGCTCCTTCCATACATCCCCATTAATTCACCAGTTCATGCAGTTGAAACGGTTCTTCGAAACCAAGATAAGATTCTTCACATTTTGCTAGACAATCTTCACATGGAAAGAAACCAAATGAAACAACAAGTTGATCAACATCATTCTGAGCGCACTTTTCAAGTTGGTGATATAATTTTTCTTCATTTACAACCTTACAAAATATCCTCCCTGAAACTCAAATGATGTCATAAGCTAGATCCAATTTCTATGGGCCATATAAGGTTCTTCAGAAGATTGGGTTTGTTGCTTATAAATTTGAACTTCCTCCTTCTTCTCATGTTCACCCAATATTTCATGTCTCTTATCTTAAGAAAGTTATTGGCACCAACATCAAAGCACAGACTATTTTACCAAAACTGGATAATCAAGGATCCATCATTTTGGAGCCGGAGTCCATCCTCAATAGTCACACTTGTCAGCTTCTCTCTTGATCCATCACAGAGGTATTAATTGAGTGGCATGACATGCAACTAGAGGATACTACATGGGAACCACTCCTTCAGATTCAACAACAATTTCCACATCTAAAACTTTTCTAAGAGGGAGGTGATGTTAGGAACCCGTGTCAACACTTCTCTTTACTTTGTTGGTATATTGTTGTTGGACGCATATGCTTTGTAAGTCATCCCATGAGCATATTTTATTATGCCATAATCACAAGAAGTAATAGTTGTTTAGATTAGACTTAGTATATAAGTACGTGTTTATCCCACATTCATGGGGAGTAATAGTTGTTTAGATTATACTAAGTATATAAGTACGTGTTGAGGCCAATGAAGACATCCAAGAGTTATTTGTATTGAGCTTTCTCAAAGGAGGCTTCCCCCTTGAAGTGGCCCGCGATCAATAAGTTCCTTCTATGTTATGTTATTTCTATTGTATCATGCATTTTCATTATTTATTGGAGGAGGTTTCTCCCAAATATAATAAATAATTTTTGAAACATGTGCACTTCACGTACTAAATTATGTATATCTTAAGTTTTTTCATGGTTACTATGTTTTATAAGTATTTATTTTTCTTCTTCATGATAACAAATTATGTCATTCATAATTTAATTATTCATAAATAATGAATTTTGAACAACTAGTATGTTATATCATTGAACAAACAATTATCAAACTTATTAGAAGAACTTTGTGGGTAAAATAATAAATTGAAATATAAATATTAGTTAAACAAATATTCTAACAAGGTTATTTGTCAAGTCTCACCAGCACAGTTGGTATTTGAGGGGTTTCATTTGTTAGGCGACCCAAGGTTTGAAACTCGGTGGTAGTGGAAGGAGAGACCAAAAACTCTAGCCATACTAAGGATTGGTGTGGCCTAGGATGAGTGCGATCTCTAGATGATTTCGATGGCTTAAATTCCCTTGGGTCGTGGTTTCTTAGACCATAAGATACTCCCATAAGTTAGAAAGTTTCATGCAAAAAAAAGTATATAACAAGCTTAGAATTTTAAAAGGGGAGAAGAGGTATTATTGTAACACAATAAGAATAAGAAAAGAACCAAGTTTTATAGAACATTTTATTATCCAAAAGTTACAATAAATTTATTATGTAGGTTTTAACAAAATATATTACATATCTTAAAAGGACAAGTGGACATATATATAATTATATAATATTGAAGATATGCAGTATGATCTACCAAAGTAAAGAGACAGTTCTTCGTCTACAATGTTACAAGCAATCCTCCCTTAAACTCAATTGGTGTCATAAGCTGGAT
The DNA here is from genome assembly GCA_001517045.1 of Pseudotsuga menziesii. NCBI lineage: Eukaryota > Viridiplantae > Streptophyta > Pinopsida > Pinales > Pinaceae > Pseudotsuga > Pseudotsuga menziesii. Next base: position 756,863 of record LPNX010600058.1, read on the forward strand.
CCAAAGTTCTATGGGCCATATAAGGCTCTTCAGAAGATTGGGTGTGTTGCTTATAAATTTGAACTTCCTCCTTCTCACGTTCACCCAATATTTCATGTCTCTTGTCTTAAGAAAGTTATTGGCACCAACATCAGAGCACAAACTATTTTACCAGAACTGGATATTGAAGGAGCCATCATTTTGGAGCCGGAGGCCGTCCTCAATAGGCACACTTGTCAGCTTCTCTATCGATCCTTCACAGAGGTATTAATTCAGTGGCATGACATGCAACCAGAGGACGCTACATGGGAACCACTCCTTTAGATTCAACAACAATTTCCACATCTAAAACTTTGAGGACAAAGCTTTTCTAAGAAGGAGGTGATGTTAGGAACCCGTGTCAACCCTTCTGGTTACTTTGTTAGTATATTGTTGTTGGACGCATATGCTTTGTAAGTCATCCCATGATTATATTGTATTATGCCATAATCATGGGGAGTAATAGTTGTTTAGATTATACTTAGCATATAAGTACGTGTTTATCCATATTCGTGGGGAGTAATAGTTGTTTAGATTATACTTAGTATATAAGTACATGTTGAGGCCAATGAAGGCATCCAAGAGTTATTTGTATTGAGCTTTCTCAAAGGAGGTTCCCCCCTTGAAGTGGCCTACAATCAATAAGTTCCTTCTATGTTTTGTTATTTAAGTTATATCATGCATTTTCATTATTTATTGCAGGAGGTTTCTCCCAAATATAATAAATAATTTTTGAAACATGTGCACTTCATGTACTAAATTATGTATATCCTAAGTTTTTTCATGGTTATTATGTTTGATAAGTATTTATTTTTCTTCTTAATGATAGAAAATTATGTCATTCATAATTTAATTATTCATAACTAATGGATTTTGAACAACTAGTGTGTTATATCATTGAATAAAAAATTATCAAACTTATTATTAGAAGAACTTTGTGGGTAAAGTTATAAATTGAAATATAAATATTAGTTAAATGAAGATTCTAACAAGGTTATTTGTCAAGTCTCAAAACACGGTTGGTATTTGAGGGGTTTCATTTGTTAGGCGACCCAAGGTTCGAAATTTGGTGGTAGTGGAAGGAGACACCAAAAACTCTAGCCATACTAAGGATTGATGTGGCCTAGGATGAGTGCGATCTCTAGATAATTTCAATGGCTTAAATACCTCGAGGTCATGGTTTCTTAGACCACAAGTCACTCCCACAAATTAGAAAGTTTCATGTAAAAAAAGTATATAACAAAGTTAGAATTTTAAAAGAGAAAAAAAAACCAAATTTTATAGAACATTTTATTATCCAAAAATTACAATAAAATTATTATGTAAGTTTTCACAAAATATATTACATATCTTAAAAGTACAAGTGGACATATATATATATATAGAATATTGAAGACACGAACTCTGACCTACCAAAGTAAAGAGATATGATGCATATTTATCTATATTTTATATGGACTAAAATATGAACTTTATGATATATGCACTTATTTTATAATATTGGACAGTATTGAGTTTTATTTGAATTATTATAGTATATCTTTCATAATATTAAAGTAAAAATATTTTAATGAACTAGCGAAAGTAAATTTGTAAGCTTGAATGAATATAACTGGTAAAAATAATAATGATAAAAGATGATGGTAAAGATATTATAAAATCCACACTTAATCAGTTCTTATGAGACAAAGTGATGGAGATATTTAAAAAGATTAGTGATATTATGATTATTATATTAAATTATATATAACTTAAAAATAATAATGATAAAGGATGATGGTAAAGGTATTATAAAATCCATACTTAATCAATTCTCATGAGACAAAGTGATGGAGATATTTAAAAAGATTAGTGGTATTATGATTATTATATTAAACTATATTGATGGTTCAAACAAATAATTAAAATAAAAATAGAAAAAGTAAACAAATCTATAAGTTTATAGTTATTTTTATTTTTTAACAAAATCTACAACTATAGTCAACAATGTTTGTCATGTATTTATCTAAATAAGATTACTTGCAAATAATGTTTCACCAAACTAATAGTTCTTTAGGTGGGGATGGAAACATAGATGTTGTAATAAGGGGGATATAGGACCCAAAAGGACTTTAGTTTACCATATTCACATTAAAATGGGTTACATAAATAATAAATGCTAAGAAAATAAGATAGCAATGATTCATGAAGACACTTGGAAACTTATGGAGTCTTTGGGTGACTAGATTCCCCCACACACTTGGCATTACCTTCATCCAAATTCGAACCCATGAGGAATGTAACATTATTGGACAGTGATGTGGTGTCACATATCCTATCACGAGCCAAGGAATTTAAATTAGGAGAGGAGAGAAACTCCCATTGAAGAGTAAGAGACTAAGAAGACAATGTGTGCCACTTGGAAGGAGATTCCATGAACTCTATGACAACTAATGATGAAAGATTCTATGACAACTATGACAAATTTAGAACTGATTGCATAACTATGACAAATATGACATGAAAGGGCTAAAAATATCCAACAAGAGTGCACATTTGGGAGTTAGAGGTAGCCATTCAAATTAGGGAAAGAATTGGAGTATGAAGAAAAAGACAAATGTCATAGGAGTTACTAAATCACTAAGATGAGTTGGAGGAAGCCCATGGAGGGAAATTCAACCATAGGAGGCCTCATGAATTTAATAAAGGATTTCATGAGAAAGGATAATATATTTTGATAATTTTTTCATTTTTCTTGGCATTTTGGAGAGCTTTTGCTTGTCCATTGCACGGTGAGCGTTCACTCTCCCTACTTGTAAACCAATTTCGAGGGAGTTGGATTCCTTTACAAGTTGGTTGATGGAGAGGAAATTAATACCTCTCATTGGAACTAAATGAAGGTGTTTTAGTTTCAGGTTGAAGTTCCATACAGTTCAATTTCTTATCTATCTCCCTCTTCTCTCAGTCCTACTTCACCATTCCCCACACTCTCACGTGATGACACACTTGTTGGAGTGATGCTTGCACTTGGATGAGTTTATTTGATTCCCAAGATTGGGTATATGATGTATGTATATGTAATATTATTTAAATATTCTCTGTAATTTGAAATATAAGAAATCCATGTGTGAAAGGCTTGCATTTCCATGCTCTTGAATAACTAGTTTTCATGAATTTGGCTTCAAGCTTGAAAGAGTTTTATATCAGATTTGGATGAGAATTTTTCTTCAAGTTTAATATTGTTGGGGATAGTAATTTTTATGTTTTATATGACCATTATATTTCATTTTACTATCTTAACCATTTATTCTACTGTCCATGCGCCAAACTTAAGCTAGTAATGCAATTTCCCCATAAGCAATTTCCATGAAAGTTACCATACAGATGTTGTGCCTCATAATTGATTTGAAAAGATTAATAAACATGTATAATGAAAGAAATTGATGTATTATATGCATTCCATACTTTGTTATTAAATTTGGGAGGGTCGCACTTCATTTGGAGAGCTAAACGTGTCATCCACCCTTGGGGGTTTTAAAATTGATTTCCTAGTGTTTTTGACCTTCATTCCCTATGGTCAAAAGAAATTTGTAGAAGAATTTGGAAAGTGTATGGTAATTAATAATATGCATTAGGATGTATTAATACCCATCAATCTCTTCCATACATAATTTGAAGTCATTTGGGTGCATTTGGGTCAACTTGGGTTTCACTACTCTAAAGTTAGAAATTGGCCAAAATTGTGCAAATTTGAATATCATATCAAAATGAGCTTTATTATTCGACCATGGAGCGTATAATCTATATTAGGATGTTTTGAATTCCATAGGTTAATTTCATAAGAAACTTGGAAAGGTTTAGTGGTGTTTGGAACCAAACCAAGAAATACTAGTTTACTACTTTTTCCTAGTTTCAAAATTATACCAAGTATTGAAGGAGGAGGTACGTGAACTGTTTGCGAAAAGTGCTAAGACACACCATGTTAAGAAGCCACATATATAATTTTTCCAAGCCTATAATAACCTAATATAATTTCCCTTGATCTTCCCTAGTTGTCTCATAACCATGGAGTCGGTGTGAAATCCATTGTTAATGAGGGCGTTGAGAAATAATGTTTTCAATTTCAAAGTTTTGAAGCCTCTTCGAAATATTTTGGATAGTGTGCCTAGATTCTCCAAAAAGGCACATTACAGTGGTCTCAGAGCATGTTCCTTGCACCTATGAATTAATACTATCCATTGAAGAAAAATTTGCAGCCATGTCTTACTATTATGATCTCCAATGAAGATGATTATGAGCAATATGAAGAAGAATGTGAATGGTATGAGGAAGAGGTTCCATAATGAAATATTTCATATTAATTCACACTTAGGAATGATATAAAATCATGTGAGAAAATATATCAAGAATATCCACTTATGTTCCATTTAGTAGATGGCCAAATGTATAGTGGGAAGAAGCCAAAATAACCTCTTGAATGTTTCCTAGACTATTGTGCACTAAATGATGAATGCTTGAAGGCCATATCTTTTTTATCATAATGTAGTGCTGCAATAGGATTATTGTTCTTGAAACCATGGAGTAGGTCTAGTGAAGAAAATATTGCACAAATGGTGAATGAAGTGTGCAATAAGGTGGGGACTGGATGTCTTCTATCTAGAGCTAAAATTGATGAGGAGGGTATGGATGTGCACCCTTAGCCTTCCACAGTCAGAGAAAGGAGTCATGAACCACCTAGTCCATCATTTGGTTAAAATTAAGAATAGTTTCATGAGGGGGTTCTAAATTTACTACAAGATGAATCTAAAATAAACAATCACACAATTCTTACTAATGGGGGTTGTGTAAATCAATGAGCATATACTAATGGATGCTTATTGTAGTTAGGAATATTGCACCTTCTGCGGATAGAAGTTGTTCCTCTGGTCTGAATGGTTTAGATCCAAAACAAATGAGTGAACGACAAAGGATGAAGACCTTCCCTAAATGTTGTAAACACCTAGAATATTGCTTTGATCACAAATGTCATGTCCCCGGTTTTGACCCCGTTTGCATGATGTGTAAATTGTAATTAATCGTGGTGAGGAGCTCAAGGCAAAAGCCCCACCATCGATTTGGCTGTGTATGTTTCGGCAATGGGGATAATTGCTGATGGTATGTTGTGCT
>LPNX010600071.1:0-17792 GCA_001517045.1 Pseudotsuga menziesii
CTACTTACCCATCACATGCATATTAGTAGTATACTGTCATTAATGCAAACATTCTATCATGCATAATACATTAACTGAATATAAACAAATGCATAAAAAAAACATGAAATGACAATTGAATACTTATCTTTATTTGTTTCATGGGTAGAATCCTTCTTGATCCTTCAGCTTCATCATCTTCTTCATTCATTGTAGCATCGTTTCTTATCCAAATGATAATATGGACAAGAGGTTCCTCAATAGTTGAGCTCTTCATATTCCTCATTGCTTGGGGGATCTTCTTTGGATGGTGAGAGCTTGATCTTCAATTGTTCCCATATTCTCTTCTCTTCTTATGAGTCAAGCTTCTTCTTCTTCCCAGAGTCTACTGAAAGTACTCACTTCCTTCTGGCACACATTCCTCGCATGAATGAATTCATGATCTTGGGAGGACATTCAATATGGATATCACTACTTCTGCATTCTCCATTTCTTCTTCTACCGCTTGAAGTTGTTCTGCATTCTGGATCTTCACATTCTTCAACTATTTTCTCAAAGCCATCTTCTGATTTATGTTCTCCCGTTCAAAAAGCTTGGTCAAGGAATCAAACATCTTCGGTGTATTTAGGGAAGACACTTGTGGTACAAGTTGATCTGTGATTGAATCATCAATGATCTTCTTGGCCTTGACCAAGTTCTTCTTGTGTAAGGCTTTGAGCTTCATCTTCCTCTAGAACTGGAATCTCTCTAATCATGTAGGTGTCCAATCCATTTTCTTCAAAGAGATCATATACTTCCATGCTTGGAATTTGTCAACTTCACCAATCTTGTCATCATGCTGGTGTGATAGATCACTTTGAAATGAGAACCTCAAATGAAAATAGCAAAATATTAGATCTTGCCGATTTGAGGTGTCCGTCCTAGTTCCAGAGCTGGTTGATATAGGGTTTTTGAGAGAAATACTAATTTTAAAAACTTGGAATCTTTCAGATCTGTTTGCATAGAAATATATACCTCTTCAAATGGAGTTGTCCAATGTAATCATTTTCTGAAAACAGTGGAGGGAAGCTCCTGGAACAGGAAGCCCTATTTTTCCAATTTCTTCTGCAGACATTCCTGTTACTGTTTCTGCAGTATCTCCAAAATTACTACTCCTATGTGTATAAATATTTTCATTGAGGTAGCCTCACATGTACCTGTTCCAACACCATAGGTTTCATCAGAATCGGTTTCACTAGTTGGGACTTATGATCCTTTTCCCAAGGTGACCTGTTACAGGACTGTTCAGAATAGAGAAGTTGTATGGACTGCCACGTGTCACTGGTTCATCTTCTGAGTCTGTAATTCAGATAAAATAAATTGCAGTCCATTCCATTTTTTGAACATCTTCAGGAATTCCATTTGGACCTCTATAGCCCACGATATAGCAATTATCCCCAGGTGTCCTGTTTAGGGATGAATTCTGGAAGAGGCTGGAACCCTAACTTGGAGGGATCATAGTTCCGATAATATAGTGAAAATGAGGCTTAATTTTGGACATAGTGTAGATAAGGATTTTATCTTCGGCCTCTGTAATTTTTAGCTCTTGAGCCTTCTCCAATATTGAGATATAGCGAATGTACCAAAACATAGTAGTTTAATATTTATTGTTTTTCTAGCTCGGGGTCAAACTAGGGTTTGACTTTCTCGGAGTTTCACCCAACCAAAAATATTGATCCAGGTCTCTAAACTTTGGTTTTGATGAGGAGATCAATCCTATGATAGGATTTCTCAAAAATTCCTCTTTTGTAGAAAGCCCTAATTCCACACCGAAAACTAAAAATGCTCGGAATCGAATTCTGCTTCGACAGAAAGATGCGCCCTTCAATGGAGAGTCATCCTAGCATACTTTTGTTGATGGATTGTGGAGAGAGATGAAAAACATTAGAAGCCCTAGCTTCTACAGCTTCACAATGTCTTCTTCTCACGTTAGCTCTGATACCATGTTAGATTTTTATCATTCAAGCTAGCATTATGATCTTAGGATCTTTAACTAAGAGAATAACATGCACAACAATAAAACACAAGAGACAAGAGACACAAATAATTTTCCTCAGGGAAACCATAAAGGAGAAAACCACGCAAATTCCTCAGAGATAGAATCAGCACCAAAATAGAAAATCCCAAAACAGTAAGATGATCTCCATAGCTTCTGTTTGTCTCTCTCACTCATGTGCCCCAATGAGTGAGTGTGTGTGTGAGTGAGATAAATAGAGAGAATCACTCTCTATTTATATTCTTTCGTTCACTTGAAGTTCACTCCAACATGTTGGCCTCACTTAACAATTACTTACTAGACCCGACATCTCTAGGAGTGTCTAATAACCCTAGTGCCCCACAACTTGTGGGGACTTTTCCCTCTACTCAACAAGGAGGGTTAACCTTGACTTAGATGGTGGGGGACTATTTCCCTGACTTACAATGACTCACCTAGGGTCGAATTCAGTAGGATAGTCTAATAACCCTAGGGCCCCACAACTATGGGGACTTTAACCCTTGACCAATAGGAGGGTTACCCACAATGACTTGACATGACTTTCACATTATAGAAACTTTCTGATAGGAACATTGAGGCATGACATGAATCAATTAAATTATAGACACATACTAAAATAAACATCGGGGTACAATACATAAGATATACAGATGAATACACTCTGAAGTTACAAATACATCAACACAATATTTTCATCTTTCTTTCCATCATAATCAATGTCATTATCATCTACAACACTGTTACACTCCTCATCATTTTGGGAAACTTCTTTGATGTTTGAAATATTTGTTTCTTCTTCACCTTTGGAGTCTGCCTTTCTTCTCCACATATTTCCATGAGGTACCCTGCTTACTGACCTTGTTTTTTTCTTGGATTCCTTACTTGATCTTTTCTCTTGATTCTGCAACCAACAACCTTGTGGCCAAATTTGTGACAGTAGTGACAATAGCCATAGAAACTTCCTTCTTTTTTGAGGGATATTTGACCTTTCTACTTCACAACTTCCATCCTCTTCCAACCCTTCTTTTGTTCTTGGACTTTTATTGAACAATTCTTCCTTATATTACATTCTCTAGCCATATGTCCAAAGTTATGACACATATAACAATGACCAGGAAATATATGTTGGACCATGCTTGTCCTTGGTATTTTAAGTATCATTCTAGTTATGTCATTATAATGAGATGAGGAGGAAATTTTTTGACTATTATTAATTAGAATCTTTAGTACATTATCACAACCTATTCTATTATTTGTTTCTCGGTTAGTGAAGGAGGAACATTTTGACTTCCTTTCATTGTCGTACCCTAAACCAGTTTTATCATTTGATGGTTTATGGTTCCTAAAGATGTCATCTAAAATCTTTGAACTGTTCTCAAAATTTGTTTTAATAGTTTCCTCATCAAGCTTCTTCCTAAGAAAAGTAACTTCTTTTCTTAATCTCTCGGCCTCTTCCATGTGGTCTTCCAGCATCTTTATTCCTTTCTTGAAGTTAGCAACTTCATTTTTTAGGTTCTTAGCCTCTTCCATGCTAGCCATCATTTTTTGTCTTGCAATGTACAGTTATTCTTGAAGAGCCTTGAATTCCTCTTCATTTGGATTTTGTTGTTATTGATACTTTGAAATTTTTTCTTCCAGATACTTGTTCTCCCTACTTATTTTTCTCAATTCTTCAAAGGCACTTATGAGTTATGTTTCTAAGTTCACCTCTCTTTCCATATCAAAATTATCTTTTGAAGTTTGAGTTATTGTCCCTATGAATAGATTTTCTTCATCTTCAGTTATATATTCACTATCATACTTGAAAATAGAAAGGTTTGTTTGTGTTATCTCTTCATTTGAGTAAATCTTTTCCAATTTGACCCAGAGTTCCTTGGATGAGGCACATGGTTCAATATTCCTTTTGATAGATTGAGATATTCGATCTAATATGGACTCTATTGAATTTCCATTATTTTTCTTGGCTTTCTTTTGAGCTAGAGTCCTTATTCTCTTTGGTAGGATGTAATTAATAATCACTGCATTCCATACACCTGGTTCCACTGCCTTTCGATAACTTTCCATTCATGTTCTCCAAAATATGTATTCTGCTTTTCCAAGTATTGGAAATCCATTTTCTGTGTAAATATCTTCTTATTGATACAAAGTGGTTTTTGATAGGATATTCCTTCCAGTGGTTAAACTGTTAGTGAAGGATCTGTCTCTAATACCAATTGTTGATAGCTGATCAATACTGAGAGGGGGGGTGAATCCATATTGTTGATTTTTTACCATATAAACCACTTATTTAAACTTTAATGAAAACATTGAATCAACAAGATACATAGAACATAGATTTTATCGTGGAACCCTAATAAGGTAAATCACCAACACGTTTCTATTATCTGCAAAACTTTGTTTTTACAATATACAATAATTATTTGAAAGCACCCACTTGCTAGAGACACTAATCCCTAAGCTTCTTAGCCCCTACTGAAGGATGCACCCACATCCTAGTTTCTTCCTGCACCTATAAACAAGGATACACCAATATCTTGATTCTCCAGCCACTACTAGAAGGAGTCTAAGACCTCCTTGTAGGAATGTAGCCTTCCCTAGAACCACCCTACTACCCTAATTTGATATTATTAAACTTCTTAGACCTTCTTCAAACTCTGTCTTTGTATTTCTTCACATGGTCCTCTATCTTGCTACTACAAAGGTCTGGACTGGAGAGATACACTTTGCATTCTCCGACTCCTGGTATTCTTCTTTAGATATTAATTATTTACCCACAAAGACCCCTAGAGACTCTTCACTTACTCTTTTAATATTTTTTATATATATCCTTCTTAAACATCAATACAACAACATACCTTTTCAAACAGTCATGTCCTAACTTTGCTCATGTGCCTTTTGTTAGTCACAACCATTGTAACTCTGTTAACCACGCCCTTCATAATTCTGTTTATGAACATTTAATTATTTTTAAAATTAAACCTATCTGATATTCTTCCAACAAAGGCATACATTCTCTTCATACTTGTGGGCATCATCTTTAAATACTGCATGCAATCTTTACTACATGTAAACACCACATGAGGTCATGACCAGATGGACAATTCATCAAGAAAATCCTTTTAATAATCTTTAAAACGTTCTCAGAACCTACTTCCGAAAACTGGATTTCACAATTTTCTTGTTTCCGCAAGCTTCCTTCTGCGGGTGCCAGTTTTCTGCAATTGTATATCTCCACACTTCAAATTTCTACACTAGCCTTTCCACCTTCTACTTTATGGACTGAAATTTCCATAGGCTCCTTTCTGCACTGCAGAATGCAGACTACGGAAACATAACTTTCTAGTTTTTCAGACTTTTTCCTTTCCATGTTTCTGCTCCCGCAATGGTCCTTCCGTCGTTGTATTTCCACACTTTCCTTTTCCGTAGGGCAGAATGCAGAAGTTGGAAACTCAAATTTTCCATGACTTCGACCTTTGATTTCTGCAGTTCCGCACCTGCACTTATGTTCTTGTAACGGTCCTTGCGTCGTTGTCTTTTCACACTTTCTTTTTCAGTAGGGTGGAATGTGAAAGTCAGAAACTCAATTTTTCCACGACTTCGACCTTTTGATTTCCATGGTTCCACACCCGCACCTCCATTCCCACAACGTATTTTCCCACAACTCTTTTTCTGAACCATTGATATGCTTGCGAAACTATTCTTAGTCATTTGATCTTTGGTCCTTTGTCAAACTTTACCTTTTCTGCCTATCCTTTGCGGAACTTTACCTTTTATGCCTATCCTTTGCAGAACTGATCCTTAATCGTCAAATCTTGTGCGAGATGCTTTCTGATCATTGATTTTAGATCAAATGCATATCTCCCCATGAATTTTCAAATTTGCACAATTTCTTTGCTTTAACACTTAGCCAATTTTAATCTCAACATGCAAACTAACATTTTGCTCTTGTTTTGGCAGATTTATATTTTGCTTATGTAAGAATCAGCTGAGAATATAACCTCATGGATGGATAGTCAGTTTAACAAGGAGAAGGATCATGTCATATTTAGATCTTACTAACACACACACATCTTCTGGAGGACATTTGAGAATAGTCTTCCAACCTTTTGTTATGACACTTTTTTGGTAGGTCTAATCCAATCTGCCTAAAACACTGTTTTGGTAGGTCCATAACTTCTCCCTTAGCTACTTCTAAGAAAAAATAAAGACATGGTCAGGTGGATAAAACACAAGTATAAAAGACCCCTATGTGCTTTGGGCATTTACTCTAACCCATTATTTAGGGATATCATTCTCTTAGACCCTCTTAGACCAGTTTTGATTATTTATCCATCCTTAGTCAATTTCCTAATTTTCACCAATTTCCATATTTCTCCATAATGATGTCACATCATTTTATTTGTCATCATATATTCCATTTCATTATTCATGCCATTCCATCACTACCTTTGTCTTTCCTTTGACTTATACTGAGTTCACCTTTTTTTTTCTTTGGCTTTCACTAGGTTCACTCTGCCTTCATTTCCTTTGTTATTCCTTTGTCATCACTAAACTTATTTTGACATCAATGACAACTATAATCCATATTACCAACACGAATGAACCCATGTACTGCAAGTATGATCGCAGCGGCACAACTCTGTGCAGAGGGAGTTCAAATGAACTGGTCACATTATCTGTTGAATGATTTATTAGAATATGAAGAAGAGACAGAGGAAAAAGGTATTGCATTCAATTATTCCTAGCTACTCATTTTGATTTCATTTGTTACATGGTTCGATCCAGCAAATTACCAAGGGGTATAAATACCAGTGTGATGTCGAGGAGATTGATACCAAAATTCTAGTTAGATAAAGATAAAAAGGAGAGACAAAGGGACAATAATGTTCATTTCTTTATCCATGGAGAGGCCCTGTGCTATCAGGTGAACTATCAAGCAAGAATCACAGTTGAAACTGTTAAGAGGTTTCACAACATTATTAACTTTATAATTGTTCCCCATCACATCTTTTTGTAGTCTCAGAAAGATCCACAATGCCAATGGTTGGATACCCAATTTCTTTTGTCTGAATAAGAAGTCAAGACCATTACCCAAGATTGGTTGAAAGAATGGCAATTTCGTATCACAAATTACCTACTATCTTCCGAAGAAGAGATGCAACAAGAGGAACCACAAACACCGAAATATGGAGAACAGAGAGGGGACCCACCAGCGGTAACACAAGGTCAACATAATTCTCCCAACCCTCCATATAATGATTCAATCACAACCTAAATAGATATGGTGGTGGGTGACAAGAGGAAGAAGACTCAGCATCCTAATGCAAGGCATAAGAAAATGAAGGCAGACAAAATAGCAGGAACTCTTGACCTTGACAATGACGATGTTACCTTGCTAATAGAAGTAATGACATAGTTTTCTATGCATATCCTCCATAAAGTATATGAGCGACAAACAGATGTTACAAGAAGTGTAACATACTTACTCCAGACACTCTACATAGAGGTTAAAGAAGTACGGGTTGCGGTTGACTACACACCACAAGTGCCAGAGACATAGGACTTAGCTGGCCCATAAGAAGAGTGACCAACTGAGGTGTCAATACATATTCCACTAATAAAAACTCAATTGGTGGGAGAAGCACTTGACTTGGGGACAACAGAATTGAATACCATGGAAAAGAAATTGGGACATGTTACCATTTATTTCTCGTAGATGTCTCTATATGAAGTATATGTTATACAGAATGCCACAGTCATGGAAATGAAAGTTAGAGAAGGATCATTAATTAAGAAAGTGCACACATCAAATAATATTGTTAGTAATATGAAGAAAAAATTCAAGGAAACCAAACAGAAAGCTAAGACCTGGGAGGTGGATAGGAACATGCTAAAAAATGTTCTAACACTTACTTGCAACAATTTTGCAGATGAAGGAATAACAAAGGAAATTTTTGTAGAGTCCAAGGTCATTCAACTTGGAAAAATAGCAGACGACCTTTGCAAAAAGGTCATAGAGTTATAATCATAGTTAAAACCCAGTACACCCCCAAAGGTTCTTGAATAGAGAAGAATTACAGCAGTAGAATTTGCGAAGAAAATAGAAGAAGAAGAGGCGTTATGCACCAAGATAGTAGAACAAGTTTCTTATGAAATGGAAGCATTGATCGATGATGCCGAGTTAGAACAATTCACAGAGAAGCTACACATTGCTGAGGCTAAGGCGACTGAGCTGAAAAATGAGATGAATAATTTTTCCTTAGCTGAAAAAATGGATAAGGATGCAGACATAAAAAAGTTACAACAAAAAGTCACAACGCTCTGAACTGAATGGCAGCGAAGAGATGACAAAGTGTCGAATAGCAGATCGAAGCTGAAAGAGTTGCATGCATTATTCAACCTATACATATAAAAGCGAGAAAAGCAATAGATTCCATGGGATTTGCAACGCCTTAAAACATTAGTTATGACCTTGTAGAAAACTTGAAGAAGGAAGAAGAGGATGTGCGACGAGAGACAGAGGAAATAGTCAAAATATTCCAATATTTTCAAAGTAAGGTCATCACAATAGCAGAATCCTTTGTATAGCACAGCGTGGCTTTGGACGAGCCATAGGTGAGTCTTGGGGGCCTGTTGGCCCTAGGAGAATATAGGAAGAATCCAATTAGAATTCTGCTCATAGTGAGAAGATTCTGGTCGTGTGATAGAGGAAGTTGCGAAGGAGTAATAGATAAGACAAAAGAAGTAGTGGAAGAAGGAAAGTTGTGACATAAGTAGCTGCAAGAGAAGAAGTTCACGACAGAAGGGAAAGATTTGACAAGATCACCCACGATGAAAGGAACTAGGATAGAAGGCATGTAACAGTTGAAAACAAAAATTTGGGAGATCATGGGTAAGAATTCGACTGAAGTCACACATGATTTAGGCGATAAAGCATCTTTCTATTTTGGTTTGATAGTGCCTACTGAAAGTTTTAACAGAAATGTATGAGAATAGGAATGACATTTTTTCAGAAAATAGAATGAATTCGATTGATTACAACATGTAAGAGTCTGTAAAAGGGAACCCAAGCTATGTCCAAGTTACTTCCTGGTCAGTCGATAGGTTGCTTACTTTCTAGTTGGTTTGTGTCTATTTGAAGAGTCGAGGAGACATAGAATTGTAGAGAAGAGTGAGTCGATCAAGGTTGTGTGCAGATCAACAATAGAGTGAAGGAGAGAAAAAATTCACACCCCTGATACTGGAGAGCACGAGAGGAGAAGGAAGTATGTCTAAATTGTAGAAGAATATGTAGAACAGAGTATGCAATATGAGTGCACATACAAAAGGTTCCATATATTTCTCATTCCATATGAAGAACTCCTTTTTGGTTTTTCCATGTTAAATGTTGTCTATGTGTATATTTGATAAATGTGATTATGTTGAATGAATGTATGTTGTGAATGAATGTATGTGTATTTTCTTACAATTGAGTCTTTATATTCATCTGTTGCATTGTTGCTAGTTGGAATAACTGATAAGGAATAATATTAACTGTTATAATCTATGTCGATGGGAAAGCATAGCCATATATTGAATGCATGCAATAGGAATAAGTAATAAAACCACTGACTTTGGTTTAGCAAGGTATTAAGGTTTCAATCCCCACACAACTGTAGAAACATGATTCTGGTAGCTAACCATTAAGAGATATCTCATGTGAGGATACATCTACATCATAGGTGTTGTCGACTAATCCCTTATCTGTTGGGACAATTTCTTGGGCTTTGTTGACAGACAAAGTGAGGACTAAACCTAGGTTGTAGGGAGAAACACCAACATATTGTCACAGACCATGGAAATTATTTTCAAAATAAAATGATTACTGAATTAGATACTATTCTTGGTTTTAAACAAGATCATTCATCTCTATTTTAACTGCAAGTGAATGGACAAGTGGAAGATGTTAATAAAACCTTGAAACCATTCTCAAGCTGACCATAAATGCTAGTAGGTATAATTGGCACATCATGATTTATCCTAAACTTTTGGCATATTAATCCATTGTCAAAATTGCTACAGGTTTTTGGCCTTTCCAACCCATTCACAAGGTGGAGACAACCACACCTATAAAATGTGAAATACCATCATTAAAACTTTCCATATAATTGCTACCTGAGACCTCCACTTTAGAAGAATGTTTGTTGCATTTAGAACACTTCGACGAACAATGCAGAGATGTTCTCACAACAAAAAAGGTACATAAATGGAGGGTAAAAAGTTGATATGATAAATCGGTTAAACTTAGGGTTTTCTTTGAGGGAGACCTTGTTTTAGTCTATGTCCAAGAAAAATAACCCTTGGGTCTAGGTAAGTTTAATTCAATGTGGCTCAGACCCTACATAATATCTAAATTTATAAAGAAAATGGCATATGAATTAGTATACTACGATGGAAACAAGTTTCTCCAGCCTTGAACTGGGTTCTACCTTAAAAAGTATTACACCTAGGCTACTTGAGTTTTCTTGAATATAATTGTACAATTTTGTAAATTGTTATATTTTAGTGTTTCTTATGTAAATATGGTTTTGTTTTCATATGTATACTGAGAGATTCATAGGATTCACTAATGGCTCTAGCTGTCACACTTGCAATCTTGCTTCGACTGCTTGGGTTATCTATTCACCCATAGGACAACTAGTTTCTTCAGGAGGTGCCTGTTTAGGCCACGCCACTAAAAACATGGTTGAATATAGCTTTGTTATTGAGCTACTATGAGATGCTGCTTCTCACGGTGTTTCGGTCTTGAGGTTAGAATTGAATCTTAGTTAGTTGTATCTCAACTTAATGGTGATTATCAAGTGAGGAATCCTTCTTTACTTCATCATTTTTTAAAGATTCAATTACTTGAAAGAAATTTTGATTACATTACATATAAACACATTTCAATATATCAAAATACATTAACTGATGCATATGCAAACTATGTTCTCAACTGGGATTTATCACATGCACTTTAAAAAAAAATAAGACATACATCACAAACAAATGTAAATATGAATCACCATATGTATGCACACACACACACACACACAAGATAGGTCCAAAACATAAAATTGAATCCAAGTTCATGTATCCATTCAATAAGTACATATCAAAATACAAAACTAGGATCATAATCCCTCATGATGCTATAAAACCTTAAGGAGAGGATGGAGCCTCAACTACTTCTTCTACTAGTTATCGGTAACATAGGATAGATCTAGACACATTATGGAGCAACCTCAACTATGGAGGGGGCACCCCCACTACATGCTCTTGCGTCGTATATCAGAATCCTATCCATCCAGAGGGTAGGAATTCCATGAATCAACCAAGCCATATTTACCACTAGATTCCTAAGCATGGCATCAATCCCTTCTGCCTCACTCAGTCACACGAATACCTTAGTATGGCCATCTAGATGTACCGGTCCAATATCTACATCATACATTATGAAAAGACTTAGATTCATAGATATACATGTGTACATTTTACTCATAAAAATTCATAAAAATTGAATATATCAAGAAACAAAAGACATACCAATCTATCCTCATGCTTCACCTAGAGGAAGCATGCATTCAGGATCGCCACAGAAATATGGTCCTGCATATGGGAAATAATCAAATTTGGGAACCTGGTGACTCCATAATGAATAAAAGTCATCATCATACCCACCTCTGATATGCCCACCCCTGTCTCATCAAGACATCACCCCATCTGGTAAGTATAGGCTCGCAAGGATGTGAGTGTGGGAGGGTCATTCTAGGGCTCAAAATTAGAACCTGCTCAAAGAAAAAGGCAATTAGTATGCCTGGATAGCCGAAGTTATTTTTTTCCCCAACTTGCAGTCACTGAGTTGTTTCTCCATGTTCACTACAAGACCAATGCACTAACAAAAGACTATGTTTCACAAACATTCTACACCAAGGTGCATATGGTTGCATGTATCCAAGTGTAATTCCACTACACCTGCAATCCATGTGATAGTGGTCACAATAAATTTTAGTGGGAAACTTGCAATATGCCCAGTAGAAATCTTACTGTCGTATGGTTTTTTCTCCTGGCACACAGTAAGTATTTACATAGTCTTGCATGCTCAATGCACCAGCGCCATGGACTGAATTGGTCAAGCATGCGGCTACCCCATGATGTGAAAAAATGGAGATAAAGTAGACATATTCAATGAATATTTCCATTATTGCACATTGAAGATCAAATACTCTGTGTTCGAGATCCCGATACCTTACTAGTGTTTGCAAAATTCTCCGTTGAGGCCGCACATTGGTCATGCGGAAAAATTTGAGAAACCCACACCGTCGTAAGGAATTCAAAGTCAATGAGTCATGCATGGAATCTCTATCCATATCCTCATGCTCCCTTTCATGCCATATAATCGCCATATCTACAAACATTTAACCATTTTGGGTCAACGTTCAAGTCTCATTTTACCTTGGGAAAAACATGTGTGCATCATTCTACAATGTGTGTGCCACACATGAGTAGAATCTTATCCAGTAGTGTGTTTTCTGCGAACACACGAGTGCACAAGAATCCACTCGCATGTACTCTTTTTCCCTTTTATAAATCCATCAAACCATATAAAATTGTAGACAAAACATCAAATAAATTACATGAAATTGAAGAGGAGAGAGATGGTTTACCTACAACTCACAATTTCGGGAATGGTCCACTAATTTGATCACACTGAGCAGTTGAAGATTTAGGTATTTTCACTCCAAGGTAAAAAAACAAATAAATTGTTTTTTTTTAAACCAAAAGTTACTATTTGTGGTAAAAAAATTTAAATATTTACCCACTTTATATAGTTTATTTTCTATTTTTATTATTATAACTAATGTTGTTTTATTTTTTCCTAGATTTTGATGATTAAAAGATATTTTCAGGTTCTTTTTACACTTTATGGATGAAAAGTGTATATTATATCACAACATATAAGATGGGATACCATCACATTGCATTTTTCATCTATACTTTATCACACTTTAATCCATAAGACACACTTTTGTCCATGGACTGCGATTTGTAACCTCCTAGCATTCCTTAATGGTTGGCGCTATTCTTTCATGGACTGGAATATATCCCACATGGGCTACCCTAGTTAGAAATGTGTTTATAATTATGGTGCCCATGCTGCAACTTACTAGGTCTTGGGATCCATCTTTGCTCTCTTATCTATGTGAAAAAACAAGCCTCATGCTCTTTCTTTTTGTTGACTACCCCTTTTGATCAGGCTCCCATTATATGGAGTTACCTTTAAGCTCTGGTATGACTCCTTAAACATGATTATACTACCAAATTTACTTGTTCTTTAAAACTCATTAAACAAATTAAAAGATCATCCATAATGGTACTACCCTTTTCCGGACCATGTGGATTACTTATGAAAAATGAATACTCTAGTTCACTGTGACTAGAAGAGTATTCTTAGGAATAGGTTTATCTCTTTTTCAGACTTGGGAGACTAAACTTACGAAAAAGGAACTTGTTGGAGCTTACTTTTTCTCTTTTGCGCTCTAGATTAAAACATGAAAATGATTTCGAGTGTTCTTTATGCCATTTCCATGCTCATTAAACTACATCAAGTTTATGGTTGGTTTCCCCATACTCGCAAATGAATGGAATAACATGAGTGATCTTGTTTTTCTTTACGCTCATTAAACTAAATCTTTATTCTTTTTTTCTAAGGTGTGTTTGTATGGTGATAGTTTAACCATTTTTTCGTACCTTTCCGACTAACTACAAAAAGGGAATACCTTAGTTCTTCTGAGCTAAGATACTTCTCCTCTAGATTTTTTTATACCTTTTCAAACGTTGGAGACTAACTTTATGGAAATTCCCCCCCATAGATTCTTATTTGTTTTTTTCATACTCTCAAATCGTGAAAAATCTAATGAGTACTCACTAATTCGGGCTCGTAAAATCCATGGATCAATGATTTATCAAGCATTCTTCTATCTCTTTTTCAAGCTTCCATAAAAAAAATTTTGTTTTATCCATGAAAAATTAAGGAATTTCAATCAATCCAAACATCAAGAACGATTTGTCGACTGTCGAGACAAGAATCACTATAGTCTATGATCATCAAGCTAGGGGAAAAGAAACAAGCCTGCTATATAATGGAGAAGGAATTACATATTTACTTCAGCCAAGCTTTCCAAACAAACAAAAACTCACAAACCTTATCTAACATCAAAGACTGAAAGAAACTTCACATGTTAATCTTCATCATTGTGCTCAGGTTATTAATAAGATACAAATGAAGGTAATCAATACCTGCCACCAAACTGAGACGGTATCGATAAAAGCAATCACATCCAAAGAATATGTGTTTAATTTTTCCCATGTAACTGTAAGCCCTATGTACATAGCCAGAAAGATTCCAGGTGGAGCCAGATAACCCCCACCTTTATTTGTCCCAGTGCTCAATAAGATAATACTCTGCATGGTTTGTGATCCAGCATAAGCCTGACAAACAAGTGCAAACCCATTCAGTTCCTCCAAGTTTGATATCCATTGCTATAGTTCATACAAATTCCTATGCCCCATAATTTACATCTAATCGTTCATGTTCCTTAAAGAGCTATCTAATTCAATTTATTTATTTTATTAGTAAAGACATTTTTTATAAATTGCACAAACATAATCCCTTGCAAATACAAGAACATCAATTTGACATGAAATTGTGGTGAATCTGGTGCTATCTATTATGTCCTTCTACAATTTCTGATAAGGGTACCATGGTTTAAGATGGTTGAACAGAGTCTGGTCCATATTTGAGGGCTTCTAAGTCCCATTCAAATGCTACCAAGATGATTTTGATGGTTTCTAAAATGATCCAGGGCTTTGGATACTTCTGAAATAGTTGGACAAATGTTATCCTAATGACTTAAGAGGGAATATGAATTTGAGAGACAGGTTTGTTGAATTTGTTTTTACTTCAAAGAAGTCTGCAATGCACCAGCTATTCAGTTTTTTGCAATTCCAATGGGATTTAGATCAATTATAGCCTTGGGCTGCTTTTTCTGGGTCTGATTAGTCAATTTTGTTAAAATGTTATTCCAATTTTCACCTCTAAATGTTGGTAGCCATATATCTGGTTCTGCAAGATTATATAATGAGGTCACTGATATATCAGTTTTATCCTATGCCATGACTCATGAGGTGACAAATCATTGAGGACTCATCTTCAACTTCCCTATTTAGGGGCTCTCGTGAAGATATACCCTTTTTCCGTAAGGCGCAGGTGGGTAAGTGGTTGTCCATGATCGTAATGAGGAAGCGAGAATCATGTAACAATGGCATCGGGTGCATATAAGTTGATGTGGCCAGTAATTAATCAATATATATGTGGAAATGTAGAGCTATTGTAGCAATATTAAATAAATGCTGCTAATGTTTGTTTAAGTTGTAGTGGGATATACTACAGACTATTGTAAGTATGTGTTGTAATTGAAAAAAGGGCCATTAAGGGCACGTGTTGGAAATCAATGATCTATTATAACTTAAAAGATTTCGGTTCAATGTTATAATCAAGGGGTCTGGCTTGACAAGTTAAATCTGCAGGGTAGTTAGAAGGATACTGTGTAAATGAATCCATGGTGTCTATATTTAGTATGGTTGAGTTACTAGAGAGTGTAAAGAAATAGGTTCGAAAAGTAAGGCTCACCTACAGAAGGCAACAAAGGCTGTAGTAAGCTCCAGAGTCAGCCCTTGAAGAGAAGAGACATATGATTATTTATTTTGAATGAGAAGTCATCTTCACTTTCCCTATTTAGTGAGTCTCGTGAAGATGTACCATTTTGCCTTCCGGAACAGGTGGGTAAGTGGCTGTCCATAATGGTAATGAGGAAGAGTGAATTTTGTAACAATGGTATCAGGTGCATATAGATATGAGACAATGGGGCAAGTAATAAATCTATATATGTGGAAAGGAAGCTATTGAAGCAATATAATGAAAATGTTACCAATGGTCGTTTAAGTTGTAGCTAGACATACTATCTTTTGTAATTGAAAAGGGAACCCTCAAAGACACGTCTTGGAAATCAATGATTATTAAAACTTAAAAGCTTTTAGTTCAATGTTATAATCAGAGGGCATGGATTAACAAGTTAGTTCTGAATATATTGTTCCTTGTACTGTAGAGAAACAGCTATCTATTAGTAAATTGTTTCAATGTTTTTCATGGGCACAACTTATCCAGANACAGCTATCTACTAGTAAATTGTTTCAATGTTTTTCATGGGCACAACTTATCCAGAAAAATTGGCTCAATGCAAGTTCTAAATGAAAGTTGTGGGTGGGGGTAGATGTGCTTGTGCCACTAATAGTTAATTGTATATGCTGTGCTCCAATGCTGTTTTAAATTGGGATCACTTCTAGAGTGTTAAATATTATCCTAACAAAGTTCAGCAAAGCTCCAAATGGATGATTCAGCATAAATGTGATAAAATTTGAGTTCAAACTGTTGGCTTCTTACCTATGCCATAAGAGTGGACTTGATTAAGGATATCATCTATTAATGTGCATAGCTATGCTCAGAAGAATTATTTATGTTGCTGAAGAGAGGATCTTTCCGATATGGTTAATTATTTACAATTTTTTACAATTACACATTATAGACCAATACACCGTGGGTATGATCAAGGGCATACAATGCTCAACAGTTCCTGCAAAATATTGAATTGNGATATGGTTAATTATTTACATTTTTTTACAATTACACATTATAGACCAATACACCGTGGGTATGATCAAGGGCATACAATGCTCAACAGTTCCTGCAAAATATTGAATTGAAATTCTTTTTCCACATTTATGGAATAAATTTATTCTTCTTACATAAGGTCTCAATTGATAATGCAATTGGTATTTACAAATGATTTTCGCTTCCTCTTTTTTTTTTACCAGTTTTGAAGATCGAGGATAAGGTGATAAAGCTTTGCTCTGCTAAAGATGGAGGTAGAGCCACAAGCCACAACAAACCCATGCAATTCACATGGATTCAAACTACTCTAGCAGGTTCATTTAAAAGACAACTAGTTTCTATTATATTATGATTACTTTGTGGATTTCAACCTTAGAGATACTTATACAAGATAGGTTCTGGTATTTATTGATCTCTTTTTTATTTATTACATGGGCATTTCTGATCATTACCAAATTCATTGTTTCACTACCGGCTGCTTATACAAATGAACAACATATTCAAACCAGGGGAAATGATATTCAATCAATTGAACAAAATGAAGAGAAAAGAGAAGTGATTACCAGGCATGGAGCAGCTCCGAGCAGCTGAGAGAGAACCTAGTCACAGAGTAGCAGCAGATCTCTGGGTTTTGGGTTGGTGACTTCCTTTCGAACAGAGTGGGCAATCAGAGATAAACCGATGGTTGCAATCAGAGATTAGTAGGCATGTATCTGTCATGTGAAGATGCGGGCATTATTTGTTTAATTAACATTGTGCATTGCTATTTTTAAAGCCTTCATATAACCTTAATATTGTAGGTCTTTGTACCCTTAATGATTTAGTTCTCAATGACTTGGGTAAGGAGTTCTGGTGTCAGTCTTTAGCTATTTATAGTGTCTGGCTACTGGTTATTGGTTTCACCATTCAATTGGGATTCCCTTCCGAATTTCCATTAGGAGTAATTATATCAGACCTTCTTGTTTGTTTGGATATTGCCTCAAGTTCTTCTAATAAATAAGCACATTTCATTCCCATTTGTGCTTGTAT